>JAOEHY010024231.1:0-14624 GCA_025447955.1 Psilopsiagon aurifrons
CGCGCTCCCCCCAGTGTGCGCCCGTATAGCGCCGGGAATGGAGGGGGGCACTGATTGGGAGCTGTGGGGTGGGAAAAGCCGCTCTAAGGCCGAAAAGAAGGGAATGGAGGAAGCATTGGGAGTGCTGACCTCCTCCTGCAGCTCTGTTTACGGTGTCAGGCCCGCAGCTGAGCCCTGGCTGCGGTTGCTCAGACTCCATACACATCAACTTCCTAATGCAGCGAAGTAGGAGATGAGGCGGGGGCAGAAAGATGGCAGCTAATTGCCTGCGGGATTTTTCCCGCTGGGTGGGAGGTTTGGGTTCCTGGCTTCCTTAGTGCCAAAGAAATCCAAATTCCAGCTGGTTTTCACAATGCACATCGAGTGTTTGAGCTTTGTTCCCTTCCTCACGCCTGGAATCCGGACCCTGATGTGACCTGGGGGTCGTGCAATGAAACAATACAGTGATGCTGTGGGGTCTGGGGTCTCCCGCAATGGGTAACTCCCCCAGTTGTGAGTCCTGTGCAGTGATGGGGATCACAGACCCGCTCTAGGAGAGATGATGTGAGTCACTCATCTCAGGGTCTGAATGTGATGTTTGGCTCTATAATGGCCCTCTGCAATAACCCTTTTATAGGTGCATGTAACTATGGAAATGGAGACAAACAGCAATAAACACAAAGTAAAGTTTATTTTGGCAGGATGATTTAACACCAAACAGAGAATACTATCGGATAATCCATGTAGCCCACTTAAATAAAGCTGCTTTAAATCCCAGTGGCAACAGCAATGCCAAACCCTCGTGTTAGTTCTGCACTCATAATATGGATGATCACTAAGAGGTTTTTCAGGTTTGAAAGCCTTTGTCACTGCTGAGGAGAGAAGAAATCATCTTTATAGCTGAATTGTGTGGGGTTTGGGAAACAGAGTCACGGCCCTGCAATATGATGGGCTGCCACTTACCCTTGTGCAGTTGGAGCTGTGCTGGAGTTTGAAGAAGGTTTAGGAATTCGGTCAGCAGAGGGCAGGACTGTATTTCTGCCCAACACTCTGTTTTCCCTGTATATCACAAATCTCTATTTGCATTTCTAACTCGTTAAGAACTTGTGGCAGCTTATTGAATGAGTAACCTGACAGCTCATCTCCTTGAGCATTTCCAGTTCCTTACCACTCAAACCTTAATTCTGGGGGGAAAAAATGGTGACAATAGCATGAAGCTCTTCTGAGTTTGACAACACAGTCATAGTGAAAAGTTAGGAAGAAAGAAAACTTACAGTCATTTCACATCAGGTGTATTCCAAATGTCCCCATCTATTATTCAGGCATGCTTGTTACCATTGCACTCTGCCTTTACTGAGCTCACCAGGTAATCATGCTGTTGCAGATTATCTGGCTATTAGGAGTGTTTGTCCCATTATATCATTTTGGCCTAATGTGGGCTGGATTGGTTGATTTCTCTGATCATTCAGTTGCAGAAATTAGTTTTGTTTTCCAAAATAATCCCCAGTATTCTGTAGCTCTGAGCCTGGATGTTGCCCAGCCACACTGCTTTCCCACCTTCCCCAGGTAGCTCACCCTGAGGGCCCGCACTAATTATTCTGTGTTTTCTCTTTGACAGTGGCAAGAATGGCTTTTCTGTTTTGCTTAAAGCATGCGTATCTCCAGCTCACAGCAGTGTTGAATTGGGTGAGCTGAGATTTCTAAGAATTGTGGCCACTTCCACTACGTGATAAAGTGATGGAAATAACCATGCAACACTGGCAGCAAAACAAAGCACAGCCTCCAACCCCAAAGCAGATAGCATTGTCACTTCAACCTCAAAGTACTGCAAGCACTATTTCGGTATTCATCAGAAACTCCTTACCTCTAGCATTGCTTTCCACTGTGCTACTACGCAGTTTGTTTCCCCATGGTTAGAAGAAAAGTGGTGCTAGTAAGTAAAGCTACTACTTAAAAAAGATCTGCTTTCAAGTTCTGGACTATACTAGAATCTTCCCCTCCTACTTATACTGCTTTTTACTAAGGCAGTCTTCCTAGGCAGTGCATTTACAGATGGGTCTATTTTCATAATAACAGTGAAAGCTTCTTAAATATAGGAAGGAATTATCTTAACTTTATTTACGGAGGATCTTCCAAGTATCTTCCTTTGCTTTCTTGACATAGCAAAGCCTGCATTTTTAAAGGAAGGATTTATAATATTAACATATATATATATGTAACTTTGTGGAAGAAAGAAAATCAGCAGGACACTTGACTACTAATTCTATAGTGACAGAATCCGGTTGAGAAAAAATCAAGGATTCTATGTGAAAGCAAGGGACCAAACAGTTAATTGCCTCAAAAGGTACTGAGAGAAGTCACCGTGGACTGAAATGTCACAGAGCAATAGCACAGCATGACGATCATTGCGAAAACTGAAAAGAGGTCAGAGTCTGCAAAGGTGGAAAACATCATAACAATGGGAGATTTCAGTTCCTCCTAGGAACAAGTCACAACAGAGAAGGCAAAGGCTAAAGTGTTAGACCTATAAATAACTGCCTATTAAACAAATGAATCAGATACTTCACAAGTAGAGAAGCAGCTCTTGTTTTACTCTGGGAAGTGCGTTAGGCGTGGATCAGAACTTATCCACCACAGCAATAACAGCCACAATACACTTGTACACACCCATATAGGAGCACTGAAGCCAAACAAATCCATTTCATTCAATTCAGGAAGGCTGCAGGCAGGAAGAGAAATCTCACCCAGCTGCCAAGTGTAGATGTCCTGGACAGGCTAGGAATGAGGGAGACATTTGTGGTCTCATCCCCAGCAATACACATCTGGCGGGTAGGTAATAACTGGCTGAAATCTCTTTTTCCAGCAGAGGTTTTTCCACCATCTACAAAGGTGGGGAAGCATTGGCCAGCTCTGCTACAGACCCTCAGTGATGCTGAAGTTGGGTCTTTCAACTGTCTTTATTGCTTTGTTTTCAGATTTTAAACCTTTCCATGTTGGTGTTTTTCCTCTTGGATCCCACTAATGATCGCCGCTTCAGCCGACCTACCTCTGTACCTTCTTTCTTATCCCATCTGGCTCTGCTCTGTACATTTTCTTGCAGCTCTTTCTCCCAACTTAGCAATTTTGTCAGCAGTTTGATGCAGCTGGGTCTCCTGAACTCCTTGGAGAGGAGAGGAGGGAGATTATGGAGACGGGGTTATGGGCAGAACGAGGAAGCTATGAATGAACTCCTGATATTCACACTGTGAAAAGCCTTGGTTGGGATCCCCTTATTGTACCAACAGGCAACCTGGAAAGGTGAACAGCCAAGGTGATGAAACTTGCTATGGATTCCAACATTATTCAGAATAATGAACCAAATGCAGAAAGTTGCAGAAGGATGGCACAATGCTGGCTGGGTGATGAGATGGCAGATGGGACCCAGTGTTAATGAATGCAAAGCAATGCACGCAAGAGAAAATAGCACTAACAAAACACACACAGCGGCAGGCTCTAAATCAGCTGCTTCCATTAAGGAAAGAGATGCTGCTTTCATTGTGGATCGTTTTCTAGAAATGCCTACTCAGTGCTCTGAAGGAGACAAGAAAGCAATGCTAGGAAGCATGAAAATTTAAAAGAAAAGGAGAAAACCTACTCGTAAATCTAACATTCATATGCACCTTTTGGTGGCCATCTGCACTCCCGGGCACTTCATCCCCTCCAAGGAGCAGTAATGTAATACAAATACTTGAAGAAATCAGATGTGTTGAGTGAAAAGAGACAGCTAAAGGGGACCTCAAAAGCATGAAGCATCCAAAATGGTATAGAAAAGGTAAATAGGGAGTTCTTATTTTTCTCTTTGATGGTGACCTCTAAGAAGGTATAAAATGAAGTGGTGCTGGAGAAGAAAAAGGATCCTATAAATGCCTCGTTTCTTGTAATTTCCCTAAAGCCTTGGTAGCAGGTTTCGTTGGATGTGGATCATTTCTGCTATATATTACAGATCTCTGCTGAGGATGAAGGTTGCTAATATGCCAAAATGGCATTAGAGGGCAGTGCTTTGCAACCTAACTGAAGGTCTTTGGGGTGGCAATCCTGATTGCAGAACACCCCCCCAAAAAAAACCCATTGAGGATCAAGAGAACAGAGCAGTTCCAACCCACCTAAATGGGAAACGGTGGAGACCACAATGTGGCACAAAAGCAACACATCAGGGCTGCTAGAGAAGAGTCGATCAGGTTAATAAGTGGTTAAATCCCATCAGATGGTGGTTTCCAATCAGTGGTGGAGGTCCCAAGTGGAGATCTGACCCTGATGTGCACCACATATATTGTGGTGGCCCTGGAAGCACCTTCAAACCTTTCTGGACTGTTTTCTTGAGAGAGTACCTGTTTGATTATCACTGCCATCTTCCCAATGACCTCCAGCATTGCCTATGTGGCAAAATGAAGTATGAAGAGGAAGGTGCCAGAAGAAAATCTATTCTGCCTTGGAAAGATTGGCTTAGGTTTGCTGTTTCAAAAATACCCCAAAACTTGAAGGAGCAGTAACCTAACAGAGTTGAAAATAGTGAGAAAGGCATTTGAAATATTCTTTCTTTTGCCAAGGGAATGGCAGAAAACGCAGCTATGAAAGCAATGAAGAAAATGGTGTATTTTACCATATATAAAATGACCCCAAACCCCAGCAAATAGTTGGGTTTTTTCACTTCATTTTTATTTACTTCATGTTTTCACCTAATTTCATATTTTAGCTGAGTTCCATAATGAAAATGAGTAAGAAATGTCTCAGAACAGAAATATTTCATCACAGATGAAGTTTCCGACACCCGTATCTCAATGTTTTTAATCACAACTAAGGAAAGCTCCGTTGCTATTGACACTGCACCATGGGATGTTTGTTGTTTGGCCAGCAGTGGGGACTAGAAATGCTATAAATGAGGAACTGACCATTTTGTCCCACTGTCACTGTCTCAAGCTTGTTTGAAGAGCTGAGAAAACATGTTGAAAGTGTAACAGTGAAAATATTACACATGACTAGACTTGGTACAGATGGAATGTCTGTCGTCACCCAGGGAAAAAAGGGGTTGTGCTGCTCTGCTAGAGGAAGGATTTGGATGGGAAGTTATTCTAATCTCCCTGCATTAGCCATAAAGAGGGTCTTTGAGCCAAAACCACTGGTTTCTCACATGCTTAAAATCCCACTGTTTGAGGTATCAGTAAATAGGAGGGATTCAGCAGGTTTGTGTTTGCTGGGAGTTGGACTCGATGGTCCTCATGGGTCCTTTCCAATTAGAGATACTCTGTGATTTTCTGCTGAAAAAAGGGGGAAAGAAAACTTAAAACTCCATTACATTGGTCATCAGCTCCAATAGCTTTGAGGAAGATTTTGGAAGCCAAGGCAAACAGTGAGGGAGGATTTGGAAGAGGAGGAGAAAATCAGCTTTATGAGCTGGCTTGCCTGCCTTCCCAGCCATTACTGTGCTTGCCTGCAGTGAAAGCTTTCACTCTAGTGTTAACATCTTCCTTTTAGCTCTCTCTTATATCAGAGCCAAACCTGGGCTGAACCATTATTAACCCCAAATTTCAATAGCTTCCATTCCTTTTTGAATGATGTGGTGATCGTTTTTAACAATCAAGTGATTCTTTTTAAAGATCAAGTGCAACGGTGGAGATCCTTTCCTATTAAGCTTGTGTCCAGGTTTGAAATTTTTATGCCAGGAAAGACCATTGGTTAAATCCACTGAACCTTTTATCATCTAAAAGGGCTGTTTCCCTTCTAGAATCCTTTAACCCCTTCCATTTTCCTCCTTAATGCATTTTCTATGGTTGTGAGAGCCCAGGCTGAGACAGTTTGAAGGATTCCGGGCATCTGTTCTCTGCAAATGAAAGTATCTTGAGTAGTCAAAACAGTAGGAGTCTCAGACAGCAATTTTCACTGTCAGTTAAAATTGCTGAATGAACTTACAGGTACATTTTTTGGACTGAAACACAGTTCTGGATTTGAGATTAAATTCTGGGAACTGTGGGTTGTTCCTGAGTGATACAACATCTCTCTGGAGATACATCTGTACTGATGATGTACAGATAGGCAAGGTTACCCTTGCACTTGCTGCAGGTTTGTGTCGAATTCTTATGAACAAGCTTAGACCTAGGGCATCACTTGTCGTGCAAAGCTGTAGGTATAGCATAGCCTAACCTATTCCAATTCTATTCTAGTTTAGCCTAGTGTAGTCTGTTCTGTCCCATCCCATTCCTTTCCCTAAGCTCACCCTGATCTGAATAACAATGAGACTGATTTCTTTGCAATGTCAGGGGTTTTCAGCACCAAAAACACTTAAAAGGACACAAATCACGAAATTTTCAAGTGGAAACAAGATTTTGTTTTATTATTCCATTTGATTTTGGTTTGATTTCTTGTATTTCATGTTATTTTGGAATCATTAAATCCTAGAATCGTGGAATGGTTTGGGTTGGAAAGGACCTTAAGATCATCCAGTTCCAACCCCATGGTGTCGGCTGAGATGCCTCACACTAGACCATGTTGCCCAAAGCTCTGTACAACCTAGCCTTGAACATCTTGAGGCTAAGATAAAGCTGTGATATTCAGAGCCTGTTGAATGAAGAACTGCTGGTTTAGAGTAGTCCTAGAGAACTTACTCATCAGCCCTTCAAGATTGTCTCTACCACAGAGCTGCTTGATGCAGAGACAGGTGTATTGGAACATCCTCATCCTTGCTGTTGGGAATGGACCAGTCTGGTCTAAATGGTATGACTTTAGTTTAGGATTCTGACCTTCAGCAATCCCCAGGCAACATTTGCCAGCTGTTTAGCAGTGATACTTCCCATCTCAGAATAGGACTCTGTATATTGGATATATGAACATAGAAGATCAGGTAAGATGTTTTATACAATTCTAATACAATTAACTTCATCTAATCTTAGCTGTCTAAAACTGAGATGCCCAGTAAGCTTTCAAGCGTGAGCTATGGCCAGGAGGTGAATCATCTCTAGACAACAGTTCATGGAACAGCACTTTCTTAATTTACTGAGACAATTTCCGTATACTGCCTTATGTCCTAGGAGATATTTTTGTTCATGGTTTTAATTTCACAAGAGCATTTGTGTCCCTAGAGGCTTTTGCTAACTCTAAATTCACAACACACTGCTGTAGTAAGAAACGAGGAGCTGGAAGAAAAGACGTGGTTAGGCACCAGGGGTGATTAATCTGCATTGCTTTAGATAGGATTTCTTGTCTCTTCCTTTGGAGATAGAATCCTGATTATTGGAAAAGGGCCTGATAAGCAACTAAATTAGTGGGTAATCTAGTCCATAGAATCATGGAATAGTGTTTGTTGGAAAGGACCTTAAGATCACCCGTTTCCAAGCCACTGCCATGGGCAGGGACACCTTCCACTGGAGCAGGGTGCTCCAAGCCCCTGTGTCCAACCTGGCCTTGAACACTGGCAGGGATGGGGCAGCCACAGCTTCTCTGGGTACCCTTGCCAGTGTCTCACCACTGAAGTCCAGCATGTCAACTCCTATGTTTCTTAAGAAAGGACACTGTAGTCAGAGATGAGTATCCCAAAGTCGTTAATGACCTGGTCTCATAGCAACATGGAAGTCAAGTAAAGAAAATTGAGCTCTCTGTTTTAAACATTACAATGTTCACCACATCTCTTGTTTTTCCTTCTGCAGTCTTTCCAAGTCTTTAATCATAAGTGAGACATGGCCAGGTGGGACCAAAGTCCATCCTTCTGTTCCTGAAAAACAGGGAAGACATCATTAAAAAAGCACCAGTGTCTCTTCAGGTAACAGCCTAGTAAACAGCATTATCTCCACAGTCAGAGCAGACCACATGCACATAAAAGGATGTGTTATCAAAAATATCTATAATGGTGACCTTAAAAAAGTACAAGAAATGCTAATGAATTTCTTGTTATTTCAGAAAGGGACTTTCTTCTCCGTCGGTTCGGAGAGCTTCCTGAAGCAAAAACAGATGAAGCACTTGTCTCTTTCTTTTTAAATATAAGGTTGAAAACTAAGCTTCTGCTCTGTTGTTTTCTAGCTGTTCACAATGAGGAGGTGATGCTCTGAATGAGGACTTTTAAAGTATTGTCTTTAGTCAAAGGCTGCATGATATTTAGGAGGAGAACATAGAGACATCTCTGCAGTTGCAATCATAGAATCATAGAAGAGTTAGGGTTGGAAGGGACCTTAAATCATCTCAAGGTTATTATCAACAATTTATTGTTATCAAGAGCTTACGGGTGTTAGGCAGGGGCAAGCAGGGAAGTGACATCCCTTGGCCGCATTTGGAGTTGGTGGAGGAGCCGAAATGAGGATGAGGTGCTCTTAGCTGTCCCCTCTGGGCTCATCTTTCTGATGCTTGTTGACTGCAGCAGCAGGTCCTTCTTGTGAAGCTCTCCCTCTCTTGGCTTACCTGGTTTCTCAGTTATGTTTGCTGGTTATGATTTTAAAGCCCTGTGTTGGAGCTGGATGTTTCTGGGATGGAGCCTTCCACGGGCAGAGCCAGGCTGTGCCACCATAGGTATGAGCTCACGGCAGTGCTCAAGGTGATGAGTCTGTACCAGCAACTCTGCTTTGACTATATCAATTTTTGGGAAGCATGAGAAGCTGAGGTTCGGCTGTGCATGGCCATTTGGGATGCCACAGCAACCGGGGTGCAAACCTAATTGTATGCAACAAGTGCAGTTGCTTCCTCCCTCCTGAAACCCAAAGAACTCTTTTCTTCTGAGTTTCTTATGCTAAAAATTACCCCTTATGTTGACACTGGCTGGCACTGCTGGCCACACTGAGCCACAGTGAGAAGAGGCGCTGGTTTTGTGCCAAGCTGAAGTGAGCTGTGTCTTGGTACTTGTCCAGTTTCACCATGTTATCTTCTCCCTCCCTCCTCTATGATTGATTTAGCAAAGCTCTAGGGCAGTGCCCATTGGAGACACAGCAGAAAGACTCTGACACACCTTCAAAACTTGATAAAGTAAAAAAGGGAGCAAGCTACGCATAACAACATCCAGGCCAAGAACTGGGAAAGAAAATGGTCATTTTTAATGTCTTCCTGCAAACTTTGGGTTTCTTAATCTTTATTCCCCTGAAGAGAGATGATACAGATATAATAATCTTGGTGGACATGGTTTGAACACTAAGCAGCCAAACAGGTGGATACTATACTTCTATTATAATTTATATTGTCATATTATCCTTTATCTGTTCTTTCTACAGCATCTGAGCTGCGCATATCTGGCACAGCATCTGGACTACTTTCCTCTTCTAACTTTAAATGAGCTGACAAAACACTCCAAATTGAGGAGGATCAGTGTCTGGTTTTTATTAGTCACATCAAGTACTTTAGGCTTTCCATTTGCTTACCATGAAGACAGCTAATGAGGTTTTGAGGGGGTTTTGAGGGTTTTTTAGTAGTGCTACCCTACGTATCATCAGATGTGATGAAGATGGTCATGAGGGCATCTGAGTGAGGAGCAGTTAGAGCCTGACTGATAGGCAGCAAATCAGCTCCAGGAAGTTTTGTCCTCTGTTCGCTGCTTCAGCTCAAGTGACATCAGCCTTTGTATAACATGAGGCCATGTTACACCCTCCCATATCCTCATTTTCACAGTATTATTTCTTTTACTTTGAATAAAAGAATTTTGAGTCATTTCCTATGTTAAAAGAAAGTTACGGTTGCAAGTCAGACTGCCCGGATGAGGAAATACTGATCTGTGGGAATTAGAAATGAGCAAATGAGGAAGAAATTCTTTACTGTGAGGGTGGTGAGGCACTGGAATGGGTTGCCCAAGGAAGTTGTGAATGCTCCATCCCTGGCAGTGTTCAAGGCCAGGTTGGACATAGCCTTGGGTGGCATGGTCTGGTATGAGGAGTCCCTGCCCATGGCAGGGGGTTGGAACTGGATGTTCTTAAGGTCCTTTCCAACCCTGACTATTCTATGATTGTATGATTCTAAATTTAGGAGCTTGGAAGCATGAACCAGCTCATGCTCATGAAGCATGCTCAGACAGAGCATGTAATTGCACGATTGTTTAATACTTTCTTCATCGGACCCTGTTCTCCTATAGGGCTCTCTGCAGTTATCAACATGCAGTGATCAAAATCAACAGGACTTCAGAAGGGCTGAACTCTGATAATCAGAGGCATCAATAGGGAAGAGAGCATGTGTATGACCAGAAGAGATACAGAAGATCCCATGCATTGCTTTTCCATCCAATTCCTTGCCTGCAGTAGGTGTCAACATATGTTTTGAAGCGTGAGACCATCCCACACATGGTGAGATTCTATGGGATGAAAGTGATCTCCAGTAAAGTTTACACATCTCTTTTGTGGTTGAGCAATGCAATCAGATTTAAAGCCAATTGCAATCGCTGTCTGAGCTTGGAGTCTTGGGATGAAGACCTGTTTTCAGCACTGAATGCCCTCTAATTGCAATGAGCTTTGTCCTGGCCTTAGGAAGAAAGTTTGAGGCCATGTGCCCCACATGAGTGATTCCTCTGCAACCTCCAAAACCAGCCACCACACCTGGATGGATGCAGATGATGAAGTAGGGTTTAGTTATAGTGTGGACAGTTCAATTTATGAGGATCAGAGGAGAACTTCCTCAGGGTAAGCATAATTCTGTTGAGCAGCCTGATGAATAGTTGCTGGTTTATTGGAAGAAAAGCTACAGGGCGTGAAATATGAACTGCTTAATGGAGATAACTCCTGCACTTCAGTAGCTTTTTTTTCAGCCTGCATCCTGTCTAGGTCACCTTTCTTTTCCCTTCTCCTCCTAAGCACAGGAGAAGCACTGAGCACTGCATGCCCTGAACAGCGCAACTGTTTGAACTGGGTGAACATCTTGGTCCTTTCAGTGCTACAGATTTACCAGCTGAAGTTCATTGCTTTCACCTTGAACTGCATTTACCTTCAAGAGTGAAGTTGCCCAGGGCTCAGCCCCAAAACTGCACACCACCACAGAGAGATGGTGAGGTTGGTGATAGGGTCTGGGTCCAAGACAAATATGCTAGCTCATCTGAGTGAAGGGGATAAATCTGATGGTATGAAGGTTAATTTTGCCAAGCACTGCAAGGTGGTTATAGACATCAAGGCAACAAAGGCCAATTTTTACTGCTCATTACAGGAGATGGAGTATGTTTGTTACATTCTTAAACCAGGTGGGATGTTTGCTGAGTATCCTTAGACCAAATGCGACATCTGCAGCATCCGGACATTTGGCTTGTTTGTGGCCAGGGCAGAGAAGCAGACAATTCTGTGGTGGAGTTCATCTTACCCGTGTGAAGACACTTAAATTAGGTGTATTTAGATGTAGGCACATCACAGCTGTGCCTAACCCTCTCTTTTAACTGTGATGGCAAATGGGTGACTAGCTCCAAAGTCTACATCTACACCAACACCTAAACCTAATGTTTTGTGAGGAAAGGTGAAAACCACCTTGCTGATCCCAAAGTGTTTTCTTGTCATGCTTCCCTCTAGAGAAAGGGATGTAGTGCTCTGGAATACTCAAGGGGCCTTCTGGGTTACTCAGAGCTTTGCTTCTCATGGTTATTTGTTAATCCCAAGGTCTCCATTCCAACCCCACCTTTTTCCACTGCTCAAATAATGCTTGGTCTATGCAAACAGTAACAAAATGGGTCATGGAAATCTAACCCAATGAAAAGCATACCCACCAGTAATGCTATTTATTTAGTATTTCATCCATAAGTTTCTCACTTCCAGCTTTGTTGACTGGCATCAGTGCTCCCTTTTTAGCCAGAACAATGCTTAATTGCCCCATTTTAGATGGCCTTTGTCTACTACCCGTGGTTGCTGATTGCTACATCCTTGATTTGAGAGCAACTGAATGTGTGTTAGAAAACCACCCTACAGAGAAAATCCTCCAGCAACCACAGGAAATTGTGATCTTAAAACTATATCCCAATTCATGAGGTCTGACTTGAGTAGCATAAGCTCAGCCTGAGTTACTCTGGCAACAATTTGAAGGATTGCTCTGATTCTGCAACAAAAGGCTTGGGGACTCATCGAAATGATGTTGTTGAGCCTCATTAGGAGCACAAAGCAAGGCATGAACGCTTATTCTGCAGGGAATGAAAGGGTCAGATTTGATAATTTATGCTTAAGGAGGAATAACTGTGCTTCTTTAGCCTGGCAGATGCAAAATGCCTCCTGACCTTTCTACCTTCAGCTTTTCATTTTTTCACTCTCTGTTTCCTTCCTGAGGACCACACCGATCTTCTCACTCACACACTCACATTTCTTGGTTAGTGGTTAGATTCAGAAGCCTCCAAGTTGCTCCAGCTCAAGAACTTTTCTAAGTATTTCCTACCCATGCTATTTGCATTTAGAAATTCTTCTTTTTCCATTTCTGCAAGGAATCCTCAAAATCTGTGTGGTTCAGATGGGTTTTTCTTCACTCCCAGGGAAAAAGCACTAGATTAAGATCAGCCAAGAATTGAAACGCGACCGTTTACATTTAGTTCTGTGGCAGAGTATTTAGCCCCAGTTCTTGGAACATCTGAAACAGCTTCCTATGAGGTGGTAAATTCAGAGCTGACTCAACAAACTTCGTACATTTGAGATTAACTGTGCCTTTACTGAAGCAAAGGAGCCTGTGCCTTCCGAAACAGAAGCATCTACTCAGCTCCTTAAGCTAACGGAGATGTAGAAAGATGCCTTATGGAATGCAGTAGAAAGATTTCTAATGGTGGTCTTCAAACATGGGAAGTTCACTTGGTAACACAAGAGTGAAGGTGGAATGGAAATGGTTTAATATGCTTTAAAACTTGCTGGAAGTCAGGCTCATCTCCTCTGAATTTAGATGCCTGCAATAAAGGGTGTTTATGCCTGAATTTAGCATCTAGATCCTCTTTATTTTCAGCAGGGAAAACCAAACACTTACAGGATGTGTCCCACCTATTTAAAACACCTTTTTAAAGATACTACCCTAGCTGAGCCTGCTTATGTTCATTGATGGTGAAAGGAGCCTAGACAACCAGCTCTGGTGTTTGTCTCCATTGTGAGTCTCTAAAGCTGTTGTGACTCCCACCTTTAGTGTCTAGCCATTGGATAGGGGAGAAAGCTGCTTTCTTGGTTAGACGAAGGCAGACACTACATACCTGATGTCCAAGATGAATGTTATGTACAGTTTCTGTTTGACTTCTATGGCAACAATGCCATTGTGTTATTCAAAATGTGCATTTGTTCATTTAGTCCCAGACCCCTTTAAAACCGAAGGTCTGGCTGTTTTCTGGGCTAAAGATGATAGAATTGGTACAAAAATCAGCCAGATTCCAAGACTGCCTGGAGATGGGTTAGATGGTAAATAAGAGCTAAGGATAATGCAGAAGGACTTTCTCTGACTGTAAATCATAGCGTTAGAACACTGGCTGCAGCTTGCTGGGCTGTGAGTCTAGAAACTGAGGAAGAAGGGCGCAGTCCTTACCAGACCCTAGAACTTGAGGGGCCATCTAGTCCCTGCCTATCAACTCCACCTCTTTCACTGCTGAAGACTGATACCTAGTGCCCTTCACCACCATTCCTCAGAAAGCCTCAAGTTACTCAGTCTTTCCTTTTAGGAACAGTTTTCTAGACTCCCTTGTCATTCCCATTGCTTCCCTCTGATTCTCTTCTGCTGCTCCATGATTTTCATAACGTGTAGAGCCCACAACTGAGCACAGCATCCTACCCGTGGTTTTATTGTCACAGCATAAAACAAGGAATTGCTTTGCATGTGTTACACATCTCAGAATTAGATTTACACTTTTTATGTGTGACATTGCCATTGTCTTCCCCATGCAAGCCCTCATTCATTTCTGGAAGAACACCTACTGAATCAGTGATGCCATTGCTCCACTTCACATGTTGTTTTATTCTGCCTATGTATGAAATTTCAACTTATTCCTTAAATTGCATCCCAATTTTCTTTGTCCAGTGTATTGAGGTCACTTGGAATTTCCTTCCTGCACTCTAATATATGCACGGAAATAAGGATTGTCTATATTCATCATCCAGATAACTGTTGAAAATACTGAATAGCCTAAGACCCACATTACAACCTGGGGAATACCTTTCAATACAGCCTTCTCTTCTGCAGTTAGTCGGTGCCACTCAATATGCTCTTCCATTTGACACAGTTGTGAATCATGTTAAGGCCACTTTATTTTCAGGGACTTTCCAATCATTTTTTTACTTACCTTATAACCCTTATAATAGGTTATATTTCCCTAACTTGACAGATAGTGTAAAACTTCTTATTAAAGTCAAGCAAAGTGACAGGGTGTCTCACTACACCCAAGTAAGGAGCTCACTACAGAGGCTGGCTTAAGACCTGTGCACTTTACAGGATTAAGTATACTTTGTTAACTGTAACTTGATGGTAATAGAAAGGAGAAGGGAAGGAACAAGTATGATAGAATCATAGAATAGTTAGGGCTGAAAAGGACCTTAAGCTCATCCAGTTCCAACCCCCCTGCCATAGGCAGGGACATCTCCCACTAAACCATGTCACCCAAGGCTATGTCCAACCTGGCCTTGAACACCACCAGCGATGGAACTTTCGCAACTTCCCTGGGCAACCCATTCCAGTGCCTCAGCACCCTCACAGTAAAGAACTTCTTCCTCACATCCAATCTAAACTTC
>JAOEHY010024233.1:0-34723 GCA_025447955.1 Psilopsiagon aurifrons
CCCCCCCCCCCCGGTATAGCAAGAAATCCTTCATAGATTTTTAGTCCCTGTATACTCAATTTGTGTTTAAAGACCATGTGATCACTATATTTTTATATGTGCAGTGAGCTCTCACAAGAGAAAAGATACTCTACTGAGCTATAAGGTCTTTAAAATCAATCCCTGTCGTCAGTTCATTTGTTTCCCACTCTCTTTCAGAGGTTGTACTTAAGAGCCCTCCTGGCATGTATATTGGGATACGTTTTCATCGCCACAGCTTCTGTATACTTTTTCTTCCCTTTTGTTTTCTTACAAAATAAGGCCTAGGCTACAGTGACCTCAGCCGTTTATGAAGACCTTTCCTTCTCTATATTCAGTAAGTGCACAGGGCTCTGCCAGGAAATCTGATGACAAGCAGGGCTGAGTCCAACTTAGCCTTAAAAGCCAAAGCACAGGCAAGCTACCTGAGGTCATTAGAATGGAAAAAAAAAATAAAAATCCCCAAAATAAAGAAAAGTTAAAAAAAGAAGATATAAACATCGTTGCCATCGTTAACCATGTCTCTATGGTTAACTGGCACATTCACCTTCAAAAAGCCCCAAAGCAAGGACTCAAAATAGATACCAACAGCAACGTGGCATGGGTCTATCTTTGCTATCTTGTTAGTGAACTAAGCACATGAAGCATATGTATACATTACCAGTTTACCCTGCTAATGCCGTGGTTGTCAAGACCAAATTACTTCCTGTGGCTGAGCTTACTGGTTGGGGTTTACAAGGCAGCGTCATCCTGCTCTGCATTTGGTAATGCAAGCATAAGATCCCCCCTGCTCATTGCTGCTGAGTAAACAGCTATGGTATTTTACCTATTTTTTTTTCAATTTCAAAAAATATTGGATCTCCCTACAGGTACAGCCTGCCATTATTCTCTAAACAAAGTCTTCTTACATACGCCTATATAATATTTGCCTTGCCAGTATTGAAATGGCTTCAAGATAAACCCACAGACAGATTTGTCAGTCCAACAAAATGCCAGCCAGGCATCAGAAATGTCCAAACTGATCTGAAAATGAAAAGCCATGAAATGACTCAGTGCATTAGGTCACTGTGACAGCCAGGAGGTAATATCATAGTATTTACTTTGGCTGGAGTCTTTCTTGGCTCATCTTTGTTTGTAGTGTCAAAGCCAGGCTCTCATCTCAAGCCAAAGTGGTGTAGCTTGCTTGCTTCAGTAACAGTTCAACATAGGTACGAGGTAAATAACTAAAATGGGGTTTTTTGAAGTGAAATGAAAAACTCATAGGGATTAAAAAGAATAATGATTCTCTTCCCTGCCTGGTAGTAAGGAGCAGAATAGACACACTGTGGCTACCAGCATGGTTGTCTTTATAATCCTCCTGTGATTCTGGGAAGCTTTAGACATGCCTAACATTCTCTGTGGGTCTGTCTGTATGAGTATCCCTAAGAGTATTGTCCCAGAAAATGTGGGTATCATCTTGATGAGGAGTTTTAGCCCATAGTACAGTGCAGATGGCAGCTATCCTCATTGTTCCCATAGGGATAATGAGAACATGGGCAGATTTTATACACTGTGTAACTCCCCCCCAAAAGACTACGGCAAATAGTCTTCAATAGTCTTTCAGTGTATTGAACAAGAGAATTACTCTGAGATAAGAGTAAAGAGCACATTTATTGCCACCCAGGAAACATTAGGGATTTTCTTCACCTCCCCTTTCCAGACCACAAAGGTGACTTCAGGGTAAATCTTTCTAAACTACATGAGCATGATAAATTTCTAATGAGGTTTGACTCTATTCACCACCGAAGCTGCAAGCTAACTCCATCTTTTAGGAAATGACATATACAGGATTTTGTATAAAGTCAAATGAAGCACTATAAAAATGGATACTGATTTGTAATGATAAAATTTTTTTCTTTTCAAAATTGCATTCAACAATTCTTCCTTTTTCTTGCAGTTTTTCACTGCAAAACAAATATCCTCTGTCTTGATGAAAAAAAGTATTTAGCTTGAAAAATTATTTAGCATATTTAATGAAACTTGAAAGTACTTTCTGACAAACTGAAGGTGAATTATGCACAGGAAGAGTGATACTTTATGATTCTTAATGAGATGAAATCTCAGAGTTGTGGTAAAGGTGCAACTCAGTTGACTCATATACCAAAGAAATTAACAAAACAGTTGCTTCTTGTAATCAGATAAGAGAGTAACAAGAAACAAAACTAATTTGTCTTTGCAAGGAAGAGAATACACAGAGTTCTGGAGGCCAGATGCTGGAGGCAGAGCTCTGACTGAACCCCGTATATTCAGAAAGTCCAGGGACCATCTCAAGACCTTTTTCAGAATTGGTGACTTGCAGTTTTGTCTCTTGAATATTTGCAATCATGATTGTAATTACACTCACTATATTTGCGTGTCTTTCCTCTACCCTTGAAATGATTCCCCTGTGGTTGTTTTTGGCCTTTCTTTAAGTGTTCAGCACCTCCAGATTCCCCTTTCTTCATCAGTTCTGATGGGCATTTATTTTGCTCTGGCAGCTGCAGATAGAGATGTTAAATAAAGCAGTACTTAAAACTGTAACTGTTCTATTAAGCACCTTATGGTCCTTTGCCTTAAACTTGCCTGTCCCTGTCATATGAGCCCTGAGCTTTTTGGACAACCTAAAAATAAATAGGTACCAAGAAAATATAGTTTAAAATTTGTTTACTTTACCTGCAATTCTCCTTCCATTATACTGAGGAGTTTTATCAAGTCCTCTTTAGAAAGCTCTATGGACTTCTTGTGCTTTCGTTCAGTAGGTCCAGGTGATTTTGAGTGCCGTTTGACAGTTGCTGAAACCATGACCTCATCTTCCTTCCGATGAGGTTTGTTCTTTTTCTTGGCATCCTCCTGAAGTTTTTCATTGTCTGCATGGCTGATGACAGGCTTGGAACTGGAGATGTGCCCGTTAGACGAGCTTTCTCCACCTTGGTTTCGGGATCTCATCCCTACCTAGAAAGAAACAGAGAGATGTATTTACGAACAAAATTACTTATAAAAAGCCGCAGTAAAAATACTGCCTTTTGGAAGAACAACAATCTTCTAAAAACTGAAAAATACTGTCATGCTCAAGAGACAGAGGCAGAAAGCTGAACCATTTCAACAGCTCCGTGTGTAGCAGCCAGGGAGTTCAGGGCAAAGTAAGGGTAACCATCTTTTTCAGCATGCCAAGATGCTGGTATGAGTTTAAACGTTAAAAGTGATGCAGGAAAATTATAAAGAACATTTTCTAGTGTTTCCTTTCTTTCAGTCAACATTTTGATCATTCACAATTCATCAGTACAGAACAAAGCAGGTTATTAAACAGATATTATTTTAACATGAGGTTTGTTTCAGAGACAGGAATTCAATTAAATCTTAGAAAAGCGTACCCCTTGAGTATAAATTCTCTACGAGAACGGAGTGACAATGCATGACAAAAAAGGTCACTTGGTAGTTTCTCTGAGTAAAGCAATGGTATTATTCCAAGTAACCAAGAAAAATGAGGACTAGAGTAAATCAAGTGTTAAACTCCATCTTAAGCTAAATACTGCATGAGATTATTAGGCAGTAAGTGTCATAAAGGAAAGTTTAAAAGAAGTTTGAAAAATGAACATAGAGAGAATGAAACTGCTAAAAGGATCATCACAGTACTTCTAGAAGATTCAGGGTTTCTCAAAAATGTCAGGTCACAGTTACTGAATGTTCACATCTCTTAAGCATCTACACCACACTCTTTGACTATGTCTATCATAGGAAATAAAACAGTGACAGCAAATGTTCCCAAGCTCTGACACTTGACCTACTGTATTGCTAAATTTATAGCACACTCTGTGGCACACTTCTGGTCCAGGGAAACCACCACTCTCCCAAACAATTCCTGGGCACACTTCAGGAAGTAACTCAGACCAGATACAGATGCAGTCACCCTGTTCCAGAAGAGGGTTTAGCAGTATGAGCATGGCTGGACTGTGCTATTTGACCCCAGGGACAGAATAGGGGCCCGGGCTCTGTTTAGTTTACAAGTAACATAGCCTTGGTGTCACACAAAACTGTAAAAATCATCCTTTGTGTGTGCCATCCTCATCAAACAGCAGTCTTCTCTGATTCCTTCTCCTGAATGCCATTCAGCAATATCAAATTAAACCACTGGCTTCTATCTTCAAATCTTTTCACAGTTCTTCTCTTTTTTACCCATCAGCCTTTCTCAATGTTATCCACAAAACATATTCCACTAAAATCAGCTTGATTTGCCTGCCTCTTCTCTTCTCCTGTGAACATCCCTCTCCTTTGTTTTCCCCTTGATGATGCAAATTGGCCAGGGAGGTTGCTAGCCCTCAAAATCCTATTTACCCTGTAAGGTCTTATCCTGTGTCACTGACTAGCAATGGCACAGAAGACAGGATGGGTTCATCAGTGTGTATTTCATTCATTACTTACCATCATCAAACTGATGTGCATAGGATACTCAGACATGCTTATACATGGCCCCATATTGCTACTCTGTCATGTCGCTATCCTTTTTTGTCACCTTTCTTTGAAGATGAAGTGGGTCTTTGTAATTATTTTCAGTGTTTAACTGTAGATTGTTATTTGTAATCTAACATGATCTAACAATCATAATTTGTAAATTATGACAAAAGATATTTGTTATAAACAATACAAAGGCAATAGTGAATTTAGGCTTGATTCAGGGCCAAACTGAGATGCAAAATGTAAATTGGTCTCCTACGAATCAGATATTCTTCATCCTACTTGAAATTGCTTGTATAACAGACAAGGGAAATCATCAGGAATTTACTCTTATCTTACTTCAATTTACTTTTGTATATGACCATATATCTTAGTACCTTAACTTTTTACTTAAATCCAGTTTACCCAAGGTAGTCCAATACTAGAAGGCAAGATCTGCAGAGAGCAATATCTTGCTTTAGATAAAATACAATTTGAACAAACAGACTGAAGAAAGCTGAAGGGTATGTGTGTATGAATCTTGCTCAGTTTTTCTATCAGTATATTTAATGAATAATATTCTTCTGCTCCCAAATCTTTCCTCTTACTTAAATTCATCTCTGGATTTAGTTTGCAGCTTGTTCCTTAGTCAAACAGATGCTTCTCAACATCACTAACATCACATACTTTTATGATAAAGATCTCAGAGCAGCAATTCACTCATGACAGGGTAAAACCTAAAATACATTGTCTAATCAGCTTGGATAATGTTATACTGGGCCTGCTACGGCTTGCTACTTTTTTGACTCAGGCCACTGTTATAAATCTCTTGCTCACATTAGCCTTGCATTTTGGTAGTTTCACACTCAGCAGGAAGATTGTCTTTTTATTATTATTGGTTACTCATGTCTTAACTTCATTAATTCAGTGGAATTCATCCAGCAGTATAAATGGAGAGAGAATTAGACCCTATGTTTTTGAGTGAGAGAGTTTCATGATGACATTCCTTGCATTGTAGGTCTGCTCCTATCCAAACAATATGTGATACAGGTATACAATGGCCTTTAACTTCCTGAATGCTTATGTAGTATGTTTTTCATCAAGCAGTTTGGATTAAACACATGAATTATGCTTTCTAAAAACAGATTTCCATTAGAAGAATGAACAATACCTGCAAACCTCAGGAAATCTTTTAGGTCTCAGGTTTGTAATGGAAAAATAAACATTGTACTATGTTTCCTTTCAGATAGGGCTTCTCAATTTGTTTGGCTTTAATGGGTTTTAAACTTTCCAACCATGCTTCCTCTCAGGATAGAACACTTGGGATTCAATCTGTCTCTATTTTCTAAGTGTTTCCTTCTGAGTCCCTGTGGGTCACAGCCTCCAGCCACTCTCATCTCTAAACCAAATGTGTTTTTCATGGCTTACAGTGAATGGCTTCATGGCTCTAGAACATCCTACATATTTTAAGAATAAATACTGTGAACTGTCTTACATATGTTTCCATTTGAAAGCAGATTATTACATGACAGTGTATTCTGCTTTGTAACATGCTGCATTAATGATTTCTCTGCAGTAAGATGACACAACTGTTAGACCCGAAGGTGCACAAATTTTAAATTTAACTCATGACTAGTTGAGACATATCATCCACCTCAAGCACTGCATAATCAAACAGATGCACTTAGCTGGAAATGTTAGACTACATGAAAGGTAGTGTGTCACTCTGCCGCATCATAACTCAAGACAGCCACTTTGATCCATCTATCCATCTGTCCCCATGGGAGCTGAGATAACAATTCACGAAGCCATGTAAAGGCTGAGTAGTTGACTGCAGTTTTATAAGCATGCTAACAGAGAAATATGGAATTCATATTTAAAGTGTGGTTTTACTTGATGTAAATCAATATAGGTTGACACATGCAAATTCATTTTCAAAAAATTCATTCATATAGCAGCAGAGCAGCCTTACCAATTCATCTGGAGTTTTGTATCAACTAACAAATTAGAATAATATTGTCACTAAAGGAAGTCAAACTTGGCCTTTTAAAACTTTTCTTTAGCACTTGTAGGTTTATTTTGTATCAAGTCTTACATCACTGGAAGTGTGGCAGACAGCCTGTCACTCACAGGGACATTGCCCCTGACAGCCTTTCTTTGTGTAAAAGCCTGCCAAAATCAGTGTTAACACCAACACCTACTCTGTCTTCAGTTCTGATGTTGATAGTTTTCCAACATGCTATCCAAATGCAAAGGTGTTGTGCGCTGAAGCCAGAGATGCAGGTGAACTCAAGCTTAAGTGATGACAGAAAGGGACAAAGTTTTGATATTCACACAGTAATTTCCAAGGATTTTAAGGGCCAAAGTCAACGGCATGATCCAGCTGTTGTACAGTGCTCTAGGAATACAAAACAGCTGTAAGGATAACTGAGTTTTAATTAGAGCAGCATGAACTAGCCAGAACATACCAGTGATCTTGGATGAAACACTGCGTACTGGAAAGGAGTGCTTAGCATTATCATTTTGGACATTCATCTGTATTTCTGATGGCATCATAATAAAGAAGAAAAGTTTCTGACCAGTTGCATGAAATCATTTCAGTACATAAACACCAAAATCCTCAAACCTTGCCTATCTGTTGTTTCACCAGAGTTCCAAAATCTACTCTGGGGACACTGCCAGTCTAACATTGGTAACAAATGTTCTCTGCCATCTGCACTGATCAAGTCTATATATCTTACAGCATTCCTGATCTGTGGAAGGGATTGTGTTCCCTGAAGAAATAGCTGGTATGATTTATAATGACTTTAGTATTTAGTATTTAAACTTACTGTTGGTTTTTGTTGTTGGTTTTGGTTTTCCCCCACCCCTCACCATAATGCATGTTAAACTAGAAACAGTCTCCAACCAAATAAGAAGTCTTTATATGATCAGTCACCTTGATTTCAACATTTATTGGCTACTCATTTCAATATATGCTCATAGCATTGGTACTTGGCATGGGAACTCTTTAGCCTCTCTTCTGTTTCACTCATTTGTTAAGCTTTAAGCACAGAAGACAAATGCTATGATTATTTACTTGGGTTTGTATTGTTGTTCTGGGCATAGGTCCTTTGGTTTTCACAAGTTAGCAATTCACACAAGATTTCATGAAATAACCTTTGTGTCAGTTTTACTGACATCAGGAGGAAATCTGTAAGGAATCTGCTGAGTAGGATGTCAAGAGAGGACAGGCTGCGTATTGGTCCAAACCCTTCCCCTGTCAACGGCAATTTGCTCTCCCTATAGCTCTTGAAATGACAGGTTAGATTAGGCTCTGTTAATAGCTCTGTTAGAATCAGATAATGCAAAAGTGTTCTTTGAACTTGATGTGTAGTCCCTCCTGCTAAATGAACATAGTGATTTTGGCTCTGTAATGCTTTCCTTTAAAATAACAACAACAATAATAATGCTATATGCACAAATATACACAAAAGTTGATTTACAGCCGTGATATGGTTGTTGCCTTTGGCTATAAATTTGGAGTCTGAAGTTCAGTTGCAGATCTAACTGATTAGGATATCACAGGAAAGTGCTGGGTTTCTGACAGGCTAGCAATGTATTATAGGGTCAGTGTAATTGGGTTGTTAGTGAGCCAAAACTGGAATTATTTCTCAGCTGTGGCTTTGGGAAATGTATCTTTCAGAGGTTCCACTCCACTGTGCAGGCCTTTGGAGTGAAGAAAAGCACTGTGCAGAAGTGCTTGGTACACAGGGGAACTTGCTGAGAACTCGGACTCCGAGCAAGCCACATCTCTGCCCAGTGGTTAGCAACCAGCATATATGACCAGGTATGAAAAATATTTTAAATATACTCAAAATGGAGACCAAATCATATAAAACCTCCATCAGATCTTAAACACCCCATAAATGAGGGAGAGAGATGCAAACATTTTTAAGTATTATCAGTCTGTATCTACAAGTAATGAGTACCAAGCAAAAGCACCAAACAAAAATACAGTGAAAGAAGACACACTCTCGTATGTCAGAAAGAGAGGAAGATAGGGACACCAAATGGACTTTGTTGGTTTAAGTCTTCAGCAAGGACCACCCTAGATGGGGATGGATAACTTAAGCCTCACGGGATCCAGGTAGCCCCAATTAAGGCTACATAGCCTCAGTGCTGCGGCTTTCACAGGACAAACATGTAGAGATGCAACTCTTCACAACACCTTAGAGACTGATTAAAATTATTAGGTTTATTATTTATTCCTTATTATTACTTACTCCAGGCTGTTTTACTGGACTTTGTGAATGTGGGTTATAATTGATATTTCTGACCTGAAGAAATAAAAAGGAATCCTAGTACCAAGAGGTTATCATAGGACCAGGTAGGAACTGATGGTGTCATTGTGCAGAGGCAAGTGCTGAGGAGCGCTGCCCAGTTGGACTTGGATGCTGCATGAAACAGACGTGTCAGACTCCAGACTGTGCGACAGCTGAACAACGCAGTGTTAAGGGAACGCAGACCTCATTCTTGGTTTTGCTTTTGCAGATGACTCCAGGGTTTGTTTCAGTCATGCTAGTCAGAGGAGAGTGCTAAACCAAATGACTAATACAATGAAGAACGGAACAAATATCTACCCTTAGCAATTCTGGAGTTTCCTGAATTTCTAAACATTCGTGCCTAAAGCACTAATGCATTGTTCTTTCTAACCCTCCCCCAGTCTCTTGCCCTCTTATGCATCATGACTTATCTGCAACAGCAAACAAGAAAAGGTCTTTGTTCCTCCTGACAGTATTACACATTACCCATGTGCTTTTGTGGGAGCATATGTTAGCTGCTTGCCCTTGTTGCTGGAGAACTGGCACAGAAGTATGGATACTTTACGGATCAGGACAATTCTCTACTCAGTGAACAGCTTGAATAACAGAGCTATTAGGCTGTAATTCTTACACAGACTAGGAGAGGACTTGAGGCTAGTCAAGCTACATAACACCACTACTGCCTTCATCTTTTCACCTGGTCTGCTTATTGCCCTGGAAAAGTATTTGCCATAACAGGTGTTAGGAGGAGCAATGCCTAAGCACACATGCTGAGCCTCACACACTGAAGAAGAAATGCTCGTATCACCCTGTTGATGCTGCCTTCATAGCAGGATTTGCACCACCCCCATTGTGAGTGCTACTGTGTGGGCTCCCTCCCACTCTGTAAGCCATTTCCCAGATGCAGCACACTGGGCTGCTTCTGCTGCATGCACTAAAGTGAGGGAGAGAGGCCATAGCATTGCTTAGAGGAGCCCATGCAGGAAGGAGATGCTGTCACATGGCAGCTGGATGTCATGGTGCCTCCCTTGTTTTGTCATACCCTAACATGGAGTGTCATCAGTGGAAGAAACTTGAGTCTTTTTAATCACTGAGGAAGAAGAACTATTTGTCCTTGTTATGGGTACCTGGCAAAAATGCAGTGACTGTTTAAGATGCAAGACACAGATTATTTTCTTCTATCAAGTCACTGCTATCTCATTATTCCCTCATCTATTTTGGTGAATAGTACTTTTCATGCTGCTTGCAAATAGTGGAGAAAAGTAGCAAAGTTATAGCAGACACAGTTGTTTAGGTACAGCATGAGAATCAGCACAGCCCTCTTGCTTTGTCAAAGATTTATTTTATGGCTTCTAAAACTGATTTTTGTAACAGTGGAGCATAGTAGCACATGGATCATATGCACCAAGGATTATATCAACAATAGTTCTTTTCCTCGAAGAAGGAAATAAGAGGAATAAGCATAAATGTATTTTCAAGAAGAAAAAGATGTCTGAAAATTCCATATCCATTCTCAATAAGTATAATCTGTGTGAAAGTAGAAAAGACTTTCACAAAACTAAGAAAGGAAACCCAGTCATCACTAACACAGATTTATACTGCTTTAACACCATCTTCTTAATTTCAAGATAAGCTCGTCTCTGACTAAATTATAGCAGAGATTTACAAAGAGCAGAGTTTATGCTGGTGTAATTCCATTAATTTTGACATTTTCAGGAAACTTTTACTTGAGGAATGCATGCTGACCAACTAAGGAGTAGCATAGCCTTGTTTCACATGGATTCATGTTTCCCAGGCTTCATCTGGAAAAACATCTTGGATGCATGAGGCATGAGGAATGATAAGCTATTAGATCATCATTCGGTCAAAAAAATAAACTTTTATATATCACTGTACCCATGTTTTGATTACTGTGCTTCCCATCTGCCAGAAAGCACAAACAGGAGTCATGGCGAAGAGACTGCTCAAGTAGCTGACACCACTAGACAAACATGTCGCTAGGTCTGATGAGGATGTATTCTCCAGAGTGGCCATGTGGCTGAAAGAGACTTCCCAGGAGGAACGTAGGTGGCAAGAGTGCTAACTGTCTGTGATACAGCCTTTTTAGCACACTTCAGCTGAGCTGGGACACATGGGAGTAGGCTGATTTCTACTCATCCCTCTCTCCAGCATGTTTCCAGCACATTGGAGTGTCCTGTGCCCAGGAGTACTCCCAGTTTGAAGGAAAAACACCTATCCTTGGAGGAAAGAAATGCCACTACTTCCTGGGCCAGCGTATCTTGCACCCAGCTGGTGGACCCTGACAGAGCCACCCCTTGCTGGATGAACACTGTGCCTTATCATGACTGTTTACATTTTGTTTTACTGCTTTCTGCCCCTTTGAGTTATGCCATTGCAATTGAAAATCAAGCTGTGAACTTCACATGAAGATAAAGCTAACAACGTCACCATTACTTTCAGGCCAAACTCACTACACGTTTGTTTTATCACCTGACAGCTGGAATGTGCCTGGAAAATGGTAAGAGAGGTGATGCAGATTAGCTGGCCTTCCAAAGATTTTTCACTCTTGCAGATCTTTGGTGTTAGGTAAGCATTAGTCATTTCTTTTTGTTGACACCAAAAAGCCAAGCTGATAACCTGCAAGATCAAATATACTGTGGGCTTATGAACCACCTTATATCTCTATTAAGTAGTTTCTAAAGACCTCTGCTCCTATAATGCATTTTCTGCTTCTAAGATAGCAGGAAACTGCTGAACTCTTGAACTGCACAACTCTTGCTTTTGAGTCCCTTGGCCGTATCCTCACAATGACCAACCAAAATACCTAAACCTGTTATATCGCAAAGGGAACACAGCATGGAAAGTAAAGTCATTCTGTGGTCTTTGCAATCCTACTTGAAACTAGGAATGAAACATGCGGCAAATAAAGACTGCAGTTAGGAAATGAGGAAACTAACTCTTATTAGCTTTCTACAAAATCTCTTTCAACTTTTCACTTTAAAATTATTTTTTCTTTCAAAATCAACTTGTATTTTAACACATGCAAGACAAGACAAAAAGCTCAATGTCTCAAAAACAAAATTCAAGCTTTGGGTCAAGGGAAGTATTTTGCTGTCTCTTGCTGACCAGATGTGAATCACAAGTCCTGTAATCTTCAGTAGCCATGATTTGCACAGCTCTGATTTTGCTGAAACCAGTAAACAAATGTACCTAAATTTTACAACTCGCAAATTTATCCTTCTTTTGTTTTATGCAAATAACGAAAAAAATCCCTATGTAGATACGCTCACAGATTTTTGCAAGGGGAAAAAAATTCGTACAAAGGACCTGTATCTTCTACAAATATTGTCTCCAGGAGACAACAGTGTAAAAACACATCTGCAGCATCTCAAATTTCAGCTGTCAACCAAAGCAGGGAGCAAGTTCCAAATCTCTCTCAGTGACTCCTTTGTAGGAAGTTTCAGTTGTTGATAGACACACAGTACCAGCTTGCATATGAATGCCTGGTCTTTTGGTGAGAGGTGAATTTAACCCCCTCTGTTAAGCTAGGCTGCCTTCCACCTCCCAGGAGGTTCCCCCTCTGTGAAGTTTAAATGGTTTCAAAACAAGAAGTTAAAAGTAGTCTCTGATACTAAACCTGCCCTTGAGTTTCACTATCAATTTTGGAGGCTTTATAATAATATTTTTCCCTTTGGAGGAAAAAAAAAAAAAGAAAAGGAATTCTCTGGCTACATGTATACTGGAGATTAACCATGTTTAGGACTGCTCTCTGACTGTGAGGCCAGCTGTCCTGGAAAATCCTTCAGGCTTTTAAGCCCTCTTAGCATCCATAACATGCTGGCTGCATCCACTCTCTCCACTGGGAATTGCTCTTAGCCCATGCTGAGGCCTGAAAAATGCTCTCAAATGATTCAGGAAGGTGTTAAGTGGCCTGGACAAAAGTGTGCCAAGGACCACTCCAACGGTTTAATGAGAGTACAGACATTCACCTTCTAATATCCATGCTCATGGCCTGGCACCGTTTAGTTTACAGCCTTTCCTTTCCACAGCCTGCTCCTTTACAAATAAAGGAAATGGAAAACTAATCAGCTGTGCAAAGGGAAAGTGCAACTCACCATAAATACAGTCTGCAGAGAGAAAATAAGCAGAGGGTGGTGGGAAAACAGAAATGATCCATATTTTTTTCATGTAAGTTAGGTCAAGGCAACTTCTACTCATTTAGAGGTGTATTTTTATTGAAGAATAGTCTGGAGATAGTGCAGTTCAGCAGGGATCAGGGAGAGACCGGGCTGCTGAAAGCAGAGCACAACATCCCCACTTCACACCAGGCTTCTACTGGCTGTTGCTGGGCTCCATGGCAGAAACTTTGAGCTCTTCTGCTTCCTATCACTGATAAGAGGGCTAACTAACTCTTCAGGGCCTCAGAATGGCCCCTGCATTATTGAAAGCCTCAGCCTTAACTTATCATTACTATTTGTAAAGAGGTAAAAGTAAAGGAGAGTCTTACTTCATTCCTTGGCAGTGCCAGCCCAGTGACTGTCATTATTTCCCAGTAATCACGCAGGCTTTCCACTGACTTCAGAATTTGTGGCAAAGAAAGTAAAGAACTAAATGTCAGCCTAACTGACTTAAATAATACCAGTGCCTCATGCTGACAGGGAGCCACGAAAAAAACTTCAGATTCCTCACCTGGGCATAGAAAATGGCCTCATCCATTTTAATAGCTTTCATTTATATAAACCATATTTATGTGCCTCTTCTAATGTCTTGGTTTCAAAATCCCTAGACGATTTCTTCACTTGAAAAGAATGAAGTTAAAGAGTTACCCTGCATGTACAGGTTTAGCTGGTTTTGATCTTTTTTTGAACAGCCTGTCAATGTTAATCTGCTCAAATCTTCTCTTGGCTTTTCAGTTCAGAGCAAAAAGTCAGGCTAAGCAGAAAATACAGTATAGCTACTTTGAGTAGGGAAAGAAAAGAGAAGGAAGAAGAAAATAGATATCTTTGCACGGGCTTGGTCTTGCATTAACTGAAATTACCTGCTGTCAGATTCAAGTTGCTTTAATGTCTGCGACTCCTTAAAATCCAGTTTCAACAGGGATAAATAAAATCTGAGTGAATTCTGTTTGTCTTGTTGCAACTAGACAAACACCCCACCTTACTGAAGTTTTTAAAAAGGATGGATTTTCTTTTCTTTTCTTTTTTTTTTTCCACTAGGACTAAGTAAAAAAATCTTAGATGCTTTTTTTAGAAAGCAATTTTCAGATCAGAGCCATGGAAAGATATCAAAAAGATCTCCGACAAATGGAGTGGGTGTTTTACAAGGCTACATAAAGTTAAAATCATCTGCACCGGCACAAATTCATACTGTTCAGCTTTAACTATCTCACTTGTGTGACTGAGCTAGGAGTTCAGGTTTCATCCATAATCTGCAATGAGGCCCAGGCTCTCTGAGGTTATGTTAAGACTTCATGCCTGCCTTCATCCTCAGTCATGCAGCTCCAGTGACCACTGCTGAAACCCACCATGTCTCCTGTCTATCAGGGGAAGCACCTCCTGATTTTCTTTCCATGGATAAAGGTGCTGTGCAGAGGGTGGTATTGCTACAGTCTCCCTGTGAGAGGACATGGCTGGAGGACAGGGCTGAAGGACACCACTGCATCCCACCCTTGTGATATGTCGGGAGGTCTCAGTTTTGCCCCTCTGAGCCACCACCGACCTTTCTAAAGAGGCTGTGCCCTTAATTTGGGCACATCAGTAAAATAACTGATAAATTGGCCCTGGATCCATAAACACAGCATCACAAAGGCTGATTCTGCTATTGGGTGGGGAGGCAATAGCAGGCATTTGGCACCTCATTATCAGCATCTGACACAGTGCCACACTTGGTGGCAAATGTTAGGACATGACAGAGGCTGTGGGACTGTGTCCACCCCTCACAGTCCCTTCTATAACCAACCGTGCCAACTTTGTTTTAATGAAGTTGTAACCTCAAGTGGCTTGTGCTGCTGGGGTGGATTTTCTACAAGACACACACCACTGCTGCAGGACATTTCTGGCCAGGAGGAGCAGAGAACACAGTGTTTCCAAAAAGTACTGAAAAGAGTCAAAAGGTCACTGTTACTGAGATACCTAACTGGGAAATGAGCTCGTTTGACTCTCCAGCCACAACTGATTCATGCTGAACAGTTTCTTGGGAGGAAAAGTGGGGAGAATTCGGCCATTATTGCCCAAAACAACTAATTTAAGAAAAGCAATAAACAATGGATCTATGCTAGCTTTCTTTTAGTTAGAGCAAGTGAAACTAGAGACTAATTTTTAATAATTAAGGTAAATCTGGAAAAAAATTAATTTCATCATAAAATTTTCAAGTTTCTAATTCCTATGAGGATGTAGGTGACAGGAAAGCAATGTGGGTCTCAGCGTTGCTGAAAAGAATTGGTGCATTCCTTTAAATATTAAGGCATCACTGGGTCTCTCAATACAAATTTAGACTGATTTGACTTTTCGCAATAATTCCAAAATGTTTGGTCACCACTCAGAAAAAGGGGGAGGCATATGCAAATGGTATATGATTAGTAAATCAAGTAAGAAACCAGGTAAGAGAGCAGCATATAAATAAATTACTGTTTCTATTTAATGAAAAACTGTCTGACCCAGCAGTTATGTAATGTCTCAGCATTACTTATTTGTTTACTTAAATATTTTTCAGCTGCCTTAAAGGAAGTTTAGATGACTGAGAAATTACTTTGGGCTGCTTCTCCTATGCATATGTGGTGAAACCGTGGCCTTGGCAAGGACCTGCTATGGTCGCTGTTGGCAGCGCCCATCATGTCTTGGCTCTGTGGGCAGCAGGCTGGACCCTCCATTGCTCAGCAGCTGCTTTGTTAGGTGTAAATACTGGTTGTGGTCAGAAGGGTAGTTTTTCCTCTGATTTGCTCAAAATGGTATTGTTATTGCTTTTCAGCTTCTCACTAGTGGTTTTGTCATGGTTTAAACCGAAAATCAGCCACGCAGTTTGCTACATGGAGTTTGGAAAATGGAAGATAAACCAGCTTTTTTCTTGTGAGGATGAAAATTCACCTCTTGCCATATTAAGGTCCTATATTTAGTTATCTTAAGAAACAAGATGTGACAGAAAGTATTCTCATGTGCTCATTTCCTATGTCATATACTGGTTTACTCCCAGTGAGAACAAACCTCAACTCAAGCTTCTACCCCTAGTGACAGTGTCTAAGTGAACTTTCAGTAACACCTCTTTTCTCTTAATATTCACTGCACAGACCACAGATAAGAGCGTTTTCTTGTCTGTATTTGTCAACATGAGCATTGCAGGGATTTAGGACGTGAAAGACTTTTTTTCAGACCTGCCCACCTGAAAGTTAAAGGGCAGCTCTCCAGAGCACCCAGTAGCTGACTGGTAAGCACAGCTGTCCAGAAAAAGCAAGCTCTGACTAACCAGCTGAGCCTTCACTGTATATATACTGAGAACTCTTCAGAAAAGTCAGGACAAAGTCCTCCTGTGGAATAAGTATTTCTTTATTGAATTATGAAGAGTATTTTATATCTGTAAACCTGAAAGACTCTGCTAAACTAAATGCAATTTGAGAAATGTCTACTTTTGTTCATTAATATAATATCTATCAGATAGGAAACTAAATTAAATTCATCAGTTCATGTCCATTTCTATTCAGTTACACTTTCAGATTTGCTTTTAACAGCACAGTGCTTTAGGATTTGTATATTATCATCTTAGAGAAATTATTAAATTCAGCTGAAACCCAGAAAACCCATCTGCCTCCATATTAAGTTCTGTAACTATTAATCAAAGTTAATTTCAAAATCCGGTATCCTAACAGACGTTTTAAATTCATCCCACACAGCATCATTGACTGTATGCAAAACAAACAACATAAATTAAATGCAACATTAAAAATCAGTCAGCAATTTGTCAGTTGTTTCTAGGACTGCAAAACTGAGCTGGTATGAAATGGCCATATTTAGAGGATCTCTGTACAGCTGGGCATCTGCCATGTGCTTGACCTGAGGTAGCTGTCATGCTTGCAAAAACATCTTGATTAGGATTGTACAGACTGATACAAATGTTACCACTTTTTGGCACAAAGGAAAACCAAAAGCTTGCGCAGAAAAATGCTTGGAAGCACGTGCCAGCATGGTAGCATGGCTCAGCTATGGCACCGGCCTTCCCAGCACTAGAAATCATCTGGCCATACCCCACAGAAAAGCGGCAAACAAGTACTCAACAAACCTCAGACTTGTTGAAATAAGCGTGTGTTGAAGACAAAGGATTATAATTAGAGGGATAGGAAAGCCTGGAAAATAAAAGCATTGTCAAAATGCAGCATTTAGCATTATAGCACAGACACCATGAACGGGTGTGCCAAGCAGGCTTAGCTCCCCTGCCCTTTCCTCAGCCAGGGTATGAAGTAATGTTGTGCAAACAATTTCATGACATTATCTCTATTTAAGTAAGCAAGAACAAGGCTGAAGAGTTCTGTATAAATACTTGTCACTGTCTGATCTCTCTTGAAGATGAATTTCTAGAAAGGAAAAAACCCAGAGTTATTCTTCTCATTGTATCTTCAAAAAAGATGACAGCGCAATTTTATTAGGCTTTCTCAAACCTCAGAGAAACTTTTCCAAATGCCCATAAAGGTGGAGGAGTAAATAAATGGTTTGTTGAAGTAAAGGAACAATTATAGGACTTCCTAATGCATACATATTTTTAAATAAAAAAGAAAATACTGTGGGTTTTTTTCTAATTTGGTTTAAAAATTCCATAACCAGAAACTCATCATTAGGATTTTGTACTCACGTCAACTTTGTATCAGGGAAAAATAAAGTTTTGTTTGTGTAACATTGTTAAGCAAAATAGTAACTATACAAATTTAAGAAATAAAAACTTCTTTATGCCAAGTTAAGGGAAATTAGCAATGACAATTTAAGGAAGATTATGTGATGTATTGCAGGTTTCAACCAACTAAAAATAGAAAAGCTATACAAGCCATAAAAATTGCACAATGTACAACTTTCAGTTCCAGGAAGATTGAGCTTGCAGTCCTTGACTACAAATGGAGTTGCTTTCTTACTGTTGAGATAGATCTTCTGGGACCATAATTAGTACAGACAATCCCAAGCATTCAAAATGAGTCAGACACTTAAAAATATGATATGATATTGGGATTAAAGTTGTGAAATTTTTATAAAATCAGTTAGTGATTGCTTTCCAGTTTTTGAGCTGCGTTTACAATTTCGAAGTATGTGCCAGCACCATGAGGCATTTTAACAAATATGATGGCAATGGGGCTTTTAAAAGACAAGCAAAATCCCACATGAATATTGTGAGACACTCAGTATGGTCATAAAAGTCAGCAGTGCCTGCTGAAGAGTTCCTCTTTAGGCTGACTTGTTAACTCAGGATGCTTATTACTAACTCATTAAACAAAAACAAAAATCAGGGGAAATAAGGTATTGTCAGGATGTTCTTAGTAATCCTCAACAGTCCCTGGGGACTTTGGCAGCCCTGCTATTCAGATGAGCTTTTGAAAGACAAGAGATTACATAAGTAATTTTAGTCTCCTCCTGGAGCTGATATCTGCAGGAAGCTCAAATGCTGCTTTCCAGCCATGTTATTGCAACAGCATCTCCTGAATGTTATTTAGAAGCACAGCTCCGCCTGAAAGCTCCTGTGTATCAGCCAGACAGCCCACAGTGTGGAGTAATACCTGTGTTGAGGGATGCTTCCAGAGCAGGGGCTTCGCTAGAATCTAGGTCCGGAGGGGGGAGGAGGGAGTCGAGGATGGAGGCATTCCTGTGCCATCGCTCTGCCGCTCCCACCTGAGGTTGACTGGGGTCCCTGCTGCTCCCTAGAGAAAAGATATGGCTCAGGGGCTGCATGCAAGGACAAAGAGAGAAGTAGCATGTTCTGCTTGCTCTGCCTGCTAGCCAGAAGGTTAGCTAGAAAACAACTTCCAGACTTCAAGTGGTTTGAAAAGGCTTATTTTTTTTAGCTTAGTCATTCCCATCGACTTTATCCATGTGTCTCTGAAGCCATGATAGAGCATGGTAACCTAAAGAATGCGGAATACGCCAGGTGACGTGTTTTCAGGCATGATACGGTATACCAGCCCACATGGTAAAACCTCTTGCTCTTGCTGCCTCCTAAGAGCTGAAACTAGGAGGTAGCAGCCTTCTGCTTTCATTTAGCAATCAACACCAAGTAACACCCTCCATTCAAAAAAGCAGCCATACGAGGGAAGAAAAAAGCTGGTGGGTAATATGCTGAGCTCCTCATTGAATAATTAGTTTTGCAGAATATGTGCAATGCCATGCAGTGCAATGAAATGATGAAATGATGGCAGAGAAGTAATATGTCCAGCTTGGCCCATCTGTTAGTCACACTGCATGTAGTCTGCAGACTTCTGGCTGCTCAGTGAAAATGCATGACTCTCTTGGCTGGTCAAGCTGGGCAATCCACAGCACAGCAGCAAGAGCTGCAGAGCAGTTTCTTTCACAGTCCACAATGAAAACAAAGGTAGGCTGGGGACATGGTAACAAATCCACACACCATGGAGATAATAGCAGACATGGAGGGAACTGGAGCATTGCTTATCGGAAAGCTGGATATGTTGCAAGGTATATGGGGAACTGAAAGAAGGCAAGGTCTCACGTTGACAAAAGCTCAGTCATGCATTTGATTAGTTGGAGTAAATGAACAGAATTTGAATCCATCTTGTGGATTTCCTGAATTCTGCCCTAACTTCCCCACCTGAGCAGCACAGTTATGGTATAAGCAGTTTGGTAGATCAAACCCACTTCAGAGACAGCTAGCATGGAAAGATCACAGTCTATGTATTTGAACAGCTACCTGATCACACAGGCTCAGTGGCAGGACTGGCAGTGCCAAAGACCTTCTGAGGACTGAGAGACCATGGCAAAACATTTGGTCAGGTAGAACATGGTGTTCTGGAAAGCTGTGATCTTTTTAAAGAAAACAGTAACAAATTTGTTCATCTCTATATAGTGACTGTTATTTAAATCATTTATATAGGTCTCCTAATAGCAATGCAGTCCTACTAGGGATGTTACCATTTAAGGAATAAAGCTCACCAGGGTGTCTGAGTTAGTAACAGAACAGTATATGACAAACTTCCCTATTATTTCTTAAAAAACTGTATGTGATTTCTTGCAAAGTAGTAAATACCAGCTTGGTATGTGCAGATTTTTTTTTTTTTTTTTTTGTCCTTGCTTTGGATTGAAAAAATAAAAATTATTGCATTATGAACAATGCAAGGATAGATCCAATAACGGAATCTTAAGCAGCTGTAATCACAGATAAATTGGTGCAAACACTTTAAGTAAAACTTGACTTTATAAGGGGGAAAAAAACCCGATCTTATTTTAAACACTTTGATTTTCTTTGAAACTTGTTCAGGAAACTTCAGTCTTGAGCAGCTAGTTCTAGCAGAAAATTGCGCAATTATCCATCTATTTATTTACTTATTAATAATAGAAAACATTTCCTACAAGTGCAAGAATTCAGGTTATCACACTGTTATCCCCACAAGCTCTGAATCATGTCTGGCATGACAGTTTACAAGCAGCAAAGTAGAGAATTTGTATGAGGCACATAGGATTTACAGGAATTAATTCTTCATCCTACAAAAAGTTTTTCTTTCTAAATAGTCAGCGAGATTTTTATCATTAATTTTAACAGAGGAAGGGTCAAGACTATTGTCTTTAAAAAGCTAATGTGCAACTATTTAGAGCTAATAAAAGAAAGCAAGCCATGTGTTTGCAAAGAAGACCTTCATTTTCAGTGACTCACAAAATGTAAGAAAGCATAGTTTTCCGACTATACCAGCTCATATTAATTAATAAGATTACAAAAAAGGTAGGGCAAGTTTTAATTAGTCAAATTCTGATTTAATCTGTCCTGACTCTTCTGAGTTTAAAGAAGTTACTCTGGATTTTCATCAGCCTAAACGAGATTAAAATCTGATGTACTGAATGCAAACCCCCCCCCCCCCCCCAAAAGCAGCGGTGTTCATAAATTGCAGAAACCTTGTTCACACGAAACGTGGTTTAAGAATAGGCCCTTAAGAACACTTTCTCTCCACTATGTTGTTTTAAAGTCATCTTACAAATGCAGTAACTACACCTAAACCTTCCCGAGAGGAGATACGCTGGAACGCTTTTCAGAATTCAGTAATTTAGATCCTCTGGTGCTTTACCAAGCAGCAGGATAGGTAGATGCTTTATACTACTCTGGAAAACCTTTTTCTTCATTAAAGTTTAAAATATCTTGAAATAATATTTATGCATACATGTGTCTTATTCTCTACTTTAACTAAGTGATGCTACACTAAATATAGTGAGCAAAAGAAACACTCAGAATATCACTGTATTTAATTAAAATACATGAAAACGCTCTCCATGATATGACGTTGTGTAAACCCCTGAGATCTTGCCACTGACTTGAATAAAGCTGGTATTTCACTCACAGCCATCATACAGGCCTATGAAAACCACTTCTAACTACTCATTACGCTAATTAAAGTAGCAGCTTGCAGACTGCCTCACTAGCATCTTCAACCTAACAGGGCTACAGTCATATCACAGCCCTTTGCACAGCAGGATGCCTCCTGGGCTGCTTTTTCTGTGCCAGTTGTTAAGAGTTTTAATCACATACACTAAACAGAATAACTTTTTTTTACTCTCAGCACAGTAATACAAAGCTATTGATTCTCTGTAGAATTTATTTGAGAAAGCGTCTCAGCTTTCTTTTTTCATACACACATACGCTCCTTTTCCGCCATTCCACCATGGATCAGGGAACCAAATTTACCAGAAGGAAAGCTGAAGTTTTCTTAGGCATGTTGGCCAACATACCCTAATGACAGCTTTGGTCAAAGTCCCTATATTCCCATTGATCTACCAGCCAGGATCCTCAAAGGAATAACCAGGGAAAGCAAAGAGTTTTCAAAGCTGTTTTTCTCACCCCCTTGCACCTCCAAGCTCCAGCTGTCACACTGGGGATGGCGCAGTGAAGAGCAAGTCCTTCTAGACAGACAGTCTGGTGGGCACTGTGAAGGTCTGGCTATGCACAATTAGTCAGAATAGGATACAAACTGAAGCTGATTTTGGCGACTGAATTATGCCCCACCAGCATCACTGGAGAAGGCTTCAGGAGGCTTAAAGGGGCACCTACTTCCCATGACCCAGAGGCCACTAGGGGGGCAGGCAGCATGAGATAGTTTTCACTATCAAGTCAGCTCTCTAATGATGACTATTACTCTCAGAAATGTTTGTTAGAATTACAGTTCCATTTAATTTATTGACAGAGCCCAGAGGGCCCAGGACCCCATGTCAGCCCCTCTGGGACCATCAGCTCCTCTCCCAGCAGGGCCAGTCTCCATCTCCCCACAGTCCTGCCCTGCTTGGCCATGGGCCTTATGGAGCTGGACCCATTTTTGTGCCCACGGCCCCTCCTGACCTTGTCCAATCCCCAGGGAACTGCCTGATGCCTAAGGGTGGGGCTGCCCCTGGGTCACTAGTCCTCATGGAGACAACTTCTTCTTCCAGCCCCCAGGGAGCAGCCACCCATGCAATGCCCTGACATGTATGTCCTTAATTGTGTATTTAATTGCTTGTAATCACAGTTGGAATTCCCTGTTCTCTTGCTTAAGAAATAGCTTGTACTTTAAAAGCTTTTCATTTTCATTGATCTTTGAATATACATGCATCAGCTTAAATTTGTGCTTCTCTTTTCCTACAGCATACTACAAAAGTTCTTTTTTCCTTATGCTACAGTACAGAAAAAAACTAAAAAGGAATTCAGTGTGTTTATTCCTGAGAAATGAAGGACTGCAGAAAAACATATGCCTCCCCCCAACGCAGCAATGTTTCTCCTCCACACTAACAAAGACAGCCTACACCCCAGTGAACATGACTCCAAGCACTGGGATGCAGACTCAGCATGACTGGAAAAAAGTTTTTGTATGAAGCTCCCCTTGAAACTTGATTATACTATCTACTCAGTAAGGTTTAGAAATAAAACAGCCCCCAAAAGACTTCTGTCATAGTCTTAACAGCTGGAAGTCAAGAGCTGCCTAGAGTTTTCCAAGAAGGTCTGGCATAGGAGACCAGGGCATACAGGATTTGACCAAATATCCTTTTCTCTGTGGTCCCAGGAGGCAGCGGGATTGGTTGCTCCCCAGTCTCTTCTGCTTTCCAATGGCTCACACTGACAGGAGCATTCTGCAAAGCTAACTCCAGGGAACCAACCCCCTGAACTCTGCCATTAAAATGCAAAGACAAAGCTAGATGATCTTAAGGTCCTTTCAAACCAAACCCATTCTATGATTCCATGATTCTATGTGAACACAGCTGTGGCTTCTTCAGGACAGACTCATCATATAGTATAGTGCTCATAGGAATTTTCTGTCATTGTTAAAAGAACTTTCAAATTGCCAGACCCATTTCTTTGATGATTACTGTCATAAATCTAATCAACTGCACACTACACTGGCTGAAGGTCTCAACCAAATCATAATTTTGTTGATTTCCCTGCTCTTGATTAAAACCCTAAAACCTTTCATACTGTAATTTCAATCAACAACTTAGAAAAAAGGCTCATTATTTCTAATAAAGATCCCCTTAGAAGATTTCAAAAGCTTTACTCAACCTCTTAAATATTTGGCATAGCATATCCTTGCAAGCCTGAAATTATTACTCTGTTTGCTACAGTTTCTTTTATTATGCTATTATACAAGACTCTTGTACATTGTCATTTGTAGCACATTACCTCAGACTTGTTCAGGTACAAAGATGGACTTCTAGGATGACCAGGGGAATAGAGAACCTATCATATGAGAAGGCAGAATGAAGAGCGTGGCTTGTCTAGCTTAGCAAAATAAGGCTGTTAAGGGATCCAGTTGCTGTCTATAAATATATCATGGAGGCAAACATCAGAGATGGGGGAGCCACTTAAAGTAAATTACAATGTTGGCAAGGGAACCCATAGGCACAGATCGACCAGAATTTAATATATGCTAGAAACCAGAAACAAGTTGTCACTTGGACAAATGAGATTTGGGAAAAATTTTCCAATTGGAGTAACAGCAGTAAAAATCCTAACTCCAATAGTGGAACTTGATAAGTTTATGAAGGGGATTATAAAATGGGATTCTTGCAATATTAGGACAATAGAAATGATGACCCATTCCAGTCTTGTATTCCTGCATAAAGCTACAGTATATCATGTAGATTCTGCAACCTTCAACCAGAATAAGACACGCCAATATACTTTATATGCTTCAAGCTATTTAAAAACAAAACAAAATCAAACAAACCTCCCAAACAAATAAATCAGTTTAGCAAGTGTATTTGTTCAGGGTAGTGGTAAGACTTTAATAATTTTCTCTCCCACAACGACAATGAATTCAATATAACCCAAATGTATTACAAAATAAACCATCACTGAAATTCCTAAGATTATTGATAATTAGCTCTATTTGTCCTCCAGCACTGTTTAAGGTTTGTTAAAAATTTTATGCAATATTTTATTCAGGACTTTAAAACCTTTGCAGCTGAAGTTCAACTGTTATTTATGGTATTCTGCTCTAAGCTATAAAGTAATTAAGGACAAGTACCTTTTGTGCTAATGCATTTTATGTTGGAGGGTATCCAAAAGATATAGCCAAAGGAACAGAATTATGATTGTTTCTCATTTACTTTGGTCATAGCATGGGTTCTACATGTGAGAGGAAAGAGTTTTTGTTAAAAATAGAGCCATCTGGTTTTGGAGATATTTAATAGAACTTAATTTTTTTTCATGCTTAAAAGACTGCTTATGCTGAGCTTGAAGTAGAAACCCATGAATTTGTACAAAGCAGAAAACTTATCAGGTAAAAGAAAAGTTTGGCAAATAAAATACTTTCACCAAATGCAGTATTTACATAAAAAATCCATCATTTATAAAAACTATTTCTGAATGCATGCACATACACATACACATATACATATACATATACATACACATACACATACATACACACATAGAGACTCCCCTGAATGGGACAAAACTATGGCCACAATGGAACTATGCATCTTTTCACTTGTCTGTAGCTCCTATTTGAAATTTTTACATAAGTACCAGCACAGAACCTCAATATAGTGTCCTGGCACAAAGAAGGCAAATTTTAGTATGAAGATGCCCAAAATACTACTATAAGATTATAATATCTTATGGCAATTAATAGTATTCTGATCTGATTCACTCTCTTCCCCCTAAACTGGCTTCATAAACATAATACCAGTTTTGCTGGTTTTATTAGCACTTGGCTTTCTTAACCAGTGAAGTTAAAACTCTCACCAGTTTCTTGTGAACAATGCTAATTACAGCTTTTCAGATTCATCATTAGATGCTCAGGAAGAAAGGACCTAGTAGAATGGAAAGTACCTCTCCGTTGTCATCAGTTAATGGATGGGTTAGGACTGAATTATTGGCTTCTAAAGCCTTTTTCTACCTTGAATAAAAATACTTCTGAAAGCATTCTAAGCTTCTGGCTTGAATGAAAAATTGAAAATCAAGAATTCATTTATGCATGCGCTTGTCTACTCAGCTTTGCATGTATTTTTTCATTTCAATATTGTTGCCTTTTCCTTTTACTGTATGCACATTCACTCATGTACTGGGAAGGAGCAACCATCTTCTCTAGACTCCTCTTATTCAACATCCTTCCTTCATGCCTCCATCACAATTTTTTTCTCTCAACTAAGCAACCACAGTTTCAGTTTTGACTCTGATGATGCCAGAGATTTTCATCACATCCTCTGTTACTATTCTCATTTGTGCTGGCTTTGGCTTTTTATCTTCATCCTAGTAGCTAGTATGGGGCTGAGTTTTGGATCTATGCTGGAAACAGTTTGATAGTTCAGGGGTGTTTTAGTTATTGCTGAGCAGAGCTTACACAGAGTCAAGGCCTTTTCTCCTTCTCACATCACCCCACTTCTCACACTAACAGCGAGTAGTCTGGGGGTGCACATGAAGTTGGGAGGGGACACAGCTGGGACAGCTGACCCCAGCTGACTCAAGGGATATTCCATATCATATGGTGTCATGCTCAGCATATAACACTGGGGAAGGAAGGAGGGGGGGATGTATGGAGTGATGGCATCTGTCTTCCCAAGTAACCATTACATATGATGGAGCCCTGCTTTCCTAGAGATGGATGAACATCTTCCTGCCCACGGGAAGTGGTGAATGAATTCCTTGTTTTGCTTTGTGTGTGCAGCTTTTGCTTTACCTGTTAAACAGTCTTTATCTTAACCCATGAGTTCTCTCACTTTTACTATTCTTGTTCTTCCTCACATCCCACTGAGGGGGTGGGGGTTAGAGTGAACACGAGGTTGTGTTGGGCTTAGCTGCTACTTGGGGTTAAACCATGACACAATTATATTTTTAAGGATTCAGTCAGAATCCTTACCTCAGAAATATACATGATGTACATACATCAAAACACTCTTGTTTCCTCTTTAAACTGCTACTTTTGTTTCCAGCAAAAATAGATCTTGATTTGAACAGAAACTGTCCCTGTGTCCTGAAATCTTTCAGACACAAACTGGTCATGAATAATTGGAGACTGATGATTTTTCAGAAGGCTGATGTTCTGAAACATTCTTCATACATGGGGAGAAATGTCCTCACTATTTTTAAGAGAAAACTTGTTCCATATTAAAAAGAAAAGTTATATACTTTCTGACACCAGATTCTGAATTTACACAACAGTAATTCTGAGAAAATCTTCATGAGCCACATTATTTTGTTCAGGTTTGTTTATCAGGTACAAGGGACCGCTTCACTAAGGAACCTCCAGCACTGTAAGTTATAAGTGTCTGTTATGATCGGTATAAGTACAGTACAGCCTCTCTAAGGACTGCTAGGTTCTGTGCTCCCCTGAAATATTAGGGAGAAACAGTCTAGGGATAGTTGAAAGGTTCGTAGTACTAATTCTAGATGGAGACCCCTGGGCAACAATTTCATATGCAGGTTTTTTATTCATTTGCTGAGAGAGACAAACCTGCTCTCAAGAGTCATACAGTTATCAGATCATTTCTGCGCCTCATGGCAGCAGAGTGCATTTGCCTTCACCTTTCCTTGCTTGTCTGCAGCTCAGGGAGCTGGACTCTGCAGGGCTCCTGTGTTGACTGCCTCCCATCCAGGCTGTGGCTGGGAAGGAACCCCAGGAAAAGGTGGGTGACTGACATCTTTCAAACCCATGGAGTTCTAGTAGAACACTTGTCTATACTACTCTCACGTCCAGGCAGCCGCCGGCTGGTTACTCTTGCTTTACACAGGCTTTGAAGCAGACTCCACCAACAAACAAAACAGGCTGTTTCTTCACACACTGAACAGCAGATCTCCAAACCATGGCAGATCTGCTTTGTTCATGGATGCAGAAGTTAACATGGGTTGGAGGGAGGCAGTAGAGATACTTGGAAGAAATGTTTAAGGTTGCTAACCAGATAAACCACATCAGGTTCGGGACATCTCTTGAACTGAAAATGGCTGGAGGTAGGAAGAGTTCTATGGGGAAGTTTCAAATCCTTGCCCTGCACTTGCTCTCTCCTGCGAGCTGCTTTCGGACACTGGTTTTGTGTTGGTTGGTTTGTCTGCATGCCTGGGGCAGAGCACAAATGCAGTCCCCAGCTGCCACAAATTATGCTGTGGAGTTCCCTGCAGCTGACTGAATTGCAGGGGCTGGCACAGAGAGAGTGCAAGGCTTAAACCTCACCTTGGGAAAACTAGTCAGTGGCATACTACTAATTACTTCTTTCTAACTTCTCTCTTTTCATCCAGTTGCTTATGACAGGACATAGAGACATAAGGATTTGATGCTCACCTATTTTAAATTACTATGGCTTGGCAGGGGCCCTTGAAAGCAGGCTTCTTTATCCCACTGTAGTTCTGACACAAAAAACATATTATCTCACTGAGAATGACTTTATTGAATTGTTTTAAATGTAAATGTTATGCTTCCTTTACTGTCTGAATGCAAAAGACTTCTATTTTTAGATGAAAAACTGTAATTCATACCCTGCAACACCACAAGCTAACTGTATCCTCAGCTGAAGTACGGTAAAATCGTATCTTCCAGCAGGTCCTCTAGAACTGGCTTACATTAGTCTTAAACAACAAAAATTTGTTGTCATTACTGAGCAGTTCACATCAAGAAAGCTTTTCTTGCAAAACAGAATTTAATGGGCCTGCAAATAAGAACAGAACAGAGGGAACTGCAAAATGTTATCTCAAAAGCACTTGCCTCACCCTTAAATTAAATCCAAAATCAACTCTTGTCACGAACAGAAAGAAAGGCAGAGAATGCTGTTTGTCAGTGGGTATGTGAATGAGTTGCATGCCATGGCTCAGATGTCACAGCACTCTCTTCAGCAATGTTTTTAAGCTTTCAATAATGTCTCAAACACCTAAAATTAAAGGTGAATATCTTGAAGAGCAAGGACCTTAATCTTACTTATATTGAGAGATTTATGCTTATATATGTAACAGTTGCTCCTCACCAGCTTTTCATAGTGCTGGAGTTGTAAGTTTTCAAAAAATCTGTATCCAATTTTTAATAAGCTGGAAAGAGTATTTAAGATAAAAGTACAGAAAACATATGTTTTCAGAGCTACGTATTGAATTGCTTCTTAATTGCAGAACAGTTTGATATCTGCAATCATTAGCAATGTTTATGATGCATGTCGCAACTAAAATTCCACATAAGCATATTTTTAAAATGATCTTTACTTAGCCATTTTGTTCAAGAATTCCTTTCTCATGGATGAGTTGGTAAAATATGCATCACTTAAGGCTCTGTAAAGAATGTAGCCCCTGCTCTGCTTCATGTCAGATGATTTCATCATCTCTTGGAGGATTTGAACAGGGATGTTGGCAGGTAAAAGTCACTTTGGTTTGCTTTATAACAATGATAATTTATAATTTGTACAAAACATGCATTGTGCATGAGCATTAGAAAATAACGCAAGAGGGATGGTCTTTTCTACTTCATGCTATCACTTTAGGAGGTTCTGCTTCTCTAACAGGAGGAATAACTCTTGAGGCTCTAAGGCACCACCACTGTCCTTTCATAGGAGAGGAGAGCTGAGGGATTCAGCCAGCTGCAACCCACAATGCTCTACTCCATGGAACAGTGTAGAAAGCTCTGCATGCCCTGATGTTCTCACTACATAAAAGCTGTGTTCTCCATTCTGCTGAAGCCAAGGGTTCAAAGTGGTTACTTGAGTTTCTGGTTGGTCGGTTGGTTGTTTACAGTTTAGTCATTGATGCATAAAGAAATCCTTATTCTCTTCTCTGACAGAGTTTACAATTGCTATATGAGTTTTTTATGTTACTCATTGAACTGATGTTCAATAAAAGACAGTCCTCCAAAACCACATATGGTTAAAATAAGCATTTTTTTTCTGGCATTTTTTTCCTTACTCATATATTTCCTTTTGAGAAGGAGATAGTCCTGTGAAATTCTGTGCACAATTGTGCCTGCAGTGCTAAGCACTGTTTGCCCATGAAGAACTAAGACCCAGTGAAGTATTATTAGTTTTGACTCATCTGACCAAAGTATCATCTGCTGTGCTCATTAAATACAATAGTTCAGGTGGAAACATTGGTCCCCAAGCTCTATTAAAATTGTCTGTATGGGGTTTTTTTTTATCATCTAATGACAGGGGAACAAGGAAAAAGACATTTGAAGCGAACAAGAGAAAGCAAACAAAGGTGCATGCAAAGGTTATATTAAATAATGCCTAAAGAATAAACTCAAAAAAATCAGTCTAAACATGTGCCACAAATTTTTTTCCAGTGCTAGAATTTTCCGCATTGGAAGTTCAAAATATGCTTGGAAAGCAGTCACTCTATCTGTAATCTTAGAGAAGTCTGATTCAATAATGATAAAATATATCTTTATAATGCAGAAAGGGTTTTATGTGATTGCTCAGAGGATCCCAGGCATTTGATGTGTTCAGATGAGAATAACATGAGGATTTTATCTAAACTAGTAGATTAAACAGTGCCAGGATTTGGTCAAACTTTTGGTATGGACTAACAAGTGGTCTTCCTGGAATAGTTCAGGAATTAATCCTGGCTGGTGATCAGCCTAGCCAGGGGGTGGTAGCCTGGACGTAGCCAGCCTGGTTTTAAGGCTAAGGAAGTTTAATAATGTAGGTATGACTGGCTTGTGACAATTGGCATTGTCTGATTTCCTGAAAACAGATACAGACAAAGTAGCACCCATATTTTTTTAACACTTTCTGTATGGCTGTTACCACAACTCTTTCAAAAAGGGTAAAACTGTGACAAGCGGAAACACGTATTGTTGCTCTACCAAACCACAGCAGAACTGCAAAACCCTGATTTTTGAGAGGAATGCAAGCAAATGAGAAGCACACAGACAGATGGCACAGTCATATGGAAGGAATTCCTGAGGGGGAGTGCAGCAGAGAGAAGAGGAACAGTGAGCATGGTCAAAATACAGGAAGAGCAGCTGCCATAGCTGTTTCTACAAAAGTAAAGCAGGTTGAACAAATTGCCTCAGGAACCTGCCCTGTGCCCAAATCCAAAGGGAAGAACTAAGAAGACAGCTTTGCAGGAAAATGTACTGCCATGCAGATGGGTGAGGTTGGACTCTGCACTGTTACAGCTTTTAGAGAGGGATCAAAGATGATCACTTCCAAAACTCACAGCTGGAAGAACACTGGGACCCAAAGAGAAGTCCAGCTCACCTGGCAGCCAATGGTAAATGCCAAACAGAACACAAATCTCAGACTACAGAAATACATGAAATGAGATATTTTTGATTCCAAATTAATCAGTTGAAGTTGCTGTGGGTTTGACTTTCAGCATGGGAACAGCGCTGATAACACCGATGTTTTTAGTTGCTGCTCAGTAATGTTTACTCTGACCAAGGACTTTCTGAGTCTCATGTTCTGCCAGGGAGGAGGGGAAGCCACGAGGAAGCACAGACAGGACATCTGACCCAAACTAGCCAAAAAGGTATTTCATACCATAGCACGTCATGCCTACTATATAAACTGGTGGCAGGGACCCGGAAGGCTTAGATCACTGCTTGTTCGGGCTGGGTATTGGTCAGCAGGTGGTGAGCGGTTGTATTCTCTTCCCTTCTTATTTCCCATATCATTATTATTATTGTGGGAGCAGCAGTGGTTTGCATTATACCTTAGTTACTGGACTGCTCTTATCTCAACCCATGGGAGTTACATTCTTTTGATCCTCTGCCCCATCCCTCCGTGAGCAGGGGGGAAGAAGGGGGTCGGAGTGAGATAGCAGCTGTGTGTTTCTGAGTTACAGCTGGGCTTAAACTACGACAGCTACCCTCAGTGAAATGCTTTTTCCAGTGGCTCTTAGCCTGGCATAATTTTCACAGGGATGGCAAAAGTCAATTCACTGCCACAGAACAATTTCCTGACTGAATTTCAGTAGATCCCTCTGGAACATGGAGATATTAAAGCTCTTCAGCAAACTGGTCATGGGATTGTTATTACAAGGGCAAACAACAGTTTTCTCTCATTTCATTCTTGGAAATGCTGAAAGCATTCTAGTTAAAACTCCCAAAACCAATTCAGACTCAGACAGATACACAGCCTGAACAACAGAAGTTTAGCAAAGCTGTAAACAACTGGGCTTCATACAGACTAGATTTTTTCATGAAAAATGTCAGGCAAAATTACATAGGGGTCTTGTTATCAGCTTGCTCTGTAGTATGTCTTCTCTTTTGTGTCCCAACTTACCATCACATTTGTAAATCAACTGGCATACTTTTAATATAGTGTTTAATATCTGCTCACATTTATACTTCCCATTTGCATCTATTGCTAATTCATAGTTGATTAGCTAAATTTTGCTAATATGATGACATAACTTGAGACTAATAGAAATCCTTCAAATGCCTCTACTAACAGAGCTTCCAATTATTTTCTAGACAGAGAAAGCTGTCTTGCCTCACAAAAGTATCCAGATACAACATCTTGATTTTTCCCAGGCTTTTCTGACTTTCAGCGAAAACTCACAAAATTTAAAAGAAAGCTATTGAAGTAGTTGATTTAGATCAACTGCTTCTTTTTCTAAGAGTTAAACAGATAAGACTCAGAATGTACCTATGTTGATAAGACTGCTTAGCAACAAACCCATTCCCTCTCCTCTGTGTTCAAAATCAGGCATTTTTAAAGATGCTAAAAATAAAAAAACAGAGATTTAATGAAATAAATTAACATACTAGTAAAGGAAACTCTCACTGTCTTATTCTCAGTGGATTTCATGGTTTCTTAGTATGTGAAAAAAAGAGATGGTCATGATCAGTGAGCTGACATACGCAGCACCTTCTCAAAGATGCCTTAAGAAATTTCCAAATACTCCTTACAATAGTTTTGGCCAAACTGGTTTTTGTTTTGTTTTGCTTTGTTTTTCCCTTCATTTGATCTGCAAATATCCTATTTTGGAAGCACTCTGAAAATATATAAAAATAGCATAATGTCTGCAATTTATGTTTTCCTGCTGCAATGCTCTATGACAGCATTTTTAAGATGAATCTACATGTGACACTCTGCCAGACTTTTCTGCCATGTCCTTGGGAATTTTGACCTATTAGCTACAAACAAGCTTTAATGCAAGCTGTTTAAGGCAGGCTTGTTTCCATAAAGAAACTGCTTTGATTTTAGGGTTATACAAATGAAATGCTACTCCTTAGAGTCACACTCCAGATGATTTCACTGAATGGCATGACAGAATTACAAAGTTTTTACCATCCTTGAGAAGCCAGGGGGAGTGGCTGTTGTATCAAGCAAGCCAGTGGCATTGTACCAAAGACAAAATAATGCAAACTTAAAATACAACAGTACCTACACTAGGTATTTCATAAACTGTCAAAGGCTACATAATCTAGTATTATCATTGGGCTCACAGAAAACCTAGGTTCATTGCTTTCTTCATAATAGAGTGACACCATATTATTTATTTGTACTTGCAGGGTTTTGGTTTTTTTTTTTTCCAGTAATGGCTTTGTGCTTGGTTACGTTCTCTCTATGCAGAGAAATGGGAAGATGAGGTTAATACAAATATTCTCCAGCTTATATTCTAAATCAGTTCCAGTTTATATTCCACTTTATAGTCCAGCAAATATTCTAAATCAGTTCCTGTGTCCTAGAGAAAGGCTGGGATACCTGCACAGTCTCTAAAGGCTCAAAGATTCTTTTACTTAGCCCCTAGTGTCATAGTTACACATCCATCCTGCTGCCAAGGCTTTGTCCCCTGGGGGTTCCCACCATGGGAGGACTGGAAGCAGAACACTCTGATTAGAGCCTGCAGCTGAAATTGTGCTGGGCAATTTATTCCAGTAAGCAATGAATCCCACCTAAAACCAGGGGTTTGACTACTCTGAAGCAGATCTGGGTCAAATTCTGTGTAAGGTTTCAGAGAAATGAAAAATGAAAATGGAATGCAAAAACAGCTCCTTTTGCCATTTCAGATATTTTTTCCTCTCACTAAGATCACAAAAGTTAGAGGTGCTATCAGAGTGAAGCAGAAAAATGATGAGAAAATGGTTTCTCTGCCCTCTTTTGGACACGTGCCCCAGTTGCCTGTCAAAGCCCAGTAGAGTTTTAAAATCTTACGATACGGAAAAAAAATGGTCAAATTGTCTGCATGATTCAAAATAGGTGTTGGAATAAAAATAAGTGAATATTGAGGCACAAGAAGTAAGAACTCTGTGACTTTGCACTTAACTTCAGGTCTTTCCAAGTGCCAGCTCTTGCTCCAGTGAATATTTAAAGCATTTAATAAAAAGAAGACTTTTTTTCCCCCCTGCAAAGAGTAAACCAGTCATCTCAGAATACCTTGTATTTAAGTATCTTCCTGGGAGGTAGAAGACTGTGCTTTAATCCCCATACTGTAGCAATGAAGTATTCTAACCTTTTCCTTTCAGGGTTGTTTTGGGTTTTTTTCATGGTTCCAAACTCCCACTTGTCTTGCTGTTCGTTAAATTTTGCTAGAACAGCCCCATAATAAAAACAGTATTTTGCAGCCTGGTAAAATATTTAATCCAATCAAAACCGAATGTGCCTTACTGCAAATCCTGAAAAAGTATAGCAAAACATCTCTTTTTTTTTTTTAATTTTTTTTTAGATTCAGACATCAATCAAAAAAGTACATATATAAGTACAGTCATACTCATAATTACTTTTCCTGGGAATTCATTTGAAGGACTAACTGAGCAATGCTTCCTTCCCAATTTCATTTTGGATCTCTGTTACATCCTGGCTGCTTTTGAAACCTGTTCTCCACCTTTTTCTCTCTTGCAATTTCAGAGGTTCAGGGACAGAACTGGGGGCACTGTAAATGTATCTGCTTTTCTGTTGGAAGAAAAGAGTGCTGCCTTTGTGAAAATTTCCTTTTGTAGGTGTATCACCAAGAATTACTGAGTGCTTATTACAAGAAAACTTTTATGAATCCAGAAATCAATGTTTGCTAGGGGATTATACAATAAATGGATAAGGTTTGTTGGGGTTTTTTTTATATTGACTATGGTAAAAAATATACCTAAAACAAGATAGAATCATAGAATCATAGAATATGGGTTGGAAAGGACCTTAAGATCATCTAGTTCCAAGCCCCCTGCCATGGCCAGGGACACCTCACACTAAACCATAACACCCAAGACTCTGTCCAACACGGCCTTGAACAATGCCAGGGATGGAGCATTCACAACTTCCCTGGGCAACCCATTCCAGTGCTTCACCACCTTTACAGTGAAGAACTTCTTCCTTATATCCAGTCTAAACTTCCCCTGTTTAAGTTTGAACCCGTTACCCCTTGTCCTATCACTACAGTCCCTAATGAAGAGC
>JAOEHY010024234.1:0-40422 GCA_025447955.1 Psilopsiagon aurifrons
AGCGAAGGAGCGAGAGAAGGGAAGGCAGGCAAGAAAATACCCCAATCTTTTAAGTCAATGCATATTGTGGTGACACTGGCAAAGGAGCCCTCACGGTGGAGTCGGCCAGGGCTGTGCGTTCCCAAAATATGACCAGGGGTGCTTGGATGTGCAGTCGGCAGTATGATGACGGCTTAAAAATCTGGTTCGCACCCCGGGAGAACGAGAAACCCTTCACGGATTCAGAGAGGGCTCAGAAATGGCGACTGTCCCTGGCATCGCTCTTGTTTTTCACAGTCCTGCTCTCTGATCACTTGTGGTTCTGCGCCGAGGCCAAATTCACGGGGACCGGAGAGAAGGAGCAACCGCCGCCCGAGAAGCCGGAGTCCGCGGAGCCGGAGCTGCTGGCGGGCATGGGGGAGCAGGCGCCCCCAGCGCCCCGGCTCCTCGCCCCCCCCTCGCCCTCCCTCCCGCCCTCCCCCGGCAGCAGCGGCAGCGGCAGCAGCCGCCGTAGTGACACCAACGGCACCGAGCACGGGCACGGCGAGGATGCTTTCCTGGGGAACTCCACCGCCAGGCCCCTGGAGACATGCCCCCCCCTGGGCTCCTCGTCCCGGCAGTGCTTCAGCGTGGGGGACGCGGAGGAGCTGTGCCGGCAGCGGGGGGGGCCCGGGCGGCCGCGGGGCGCTGGGCAGAGCCCGGCTCCCGGCTGGGACCTGATGGATTTTTACCTTTCCTTTTGTAATTCTTACACGCTTTGGGAGTTGTTCGCCGGGTTGTCCAATCCGGACACTTTGAACTGCAGTCTGGATGTGGTGCTGAAGGGGGGAGGCTTCTGCAGCCAGTGCGTCCAGGCTTACCAGCGCTACGACCAGCACGCTCAGGAGAAATACGAAGAGTTTGAGGTTATGCTCCAGAAATATTTACAGTCGGACGAATACTCGGTGAAATCGTGTCCCGAGGATTGTAAGGTAGGAGCCCCTGCTGTGTTTCCTCTCTCTGGCTGGCGGGCTGGCGTGCCTCCCTCGTCTGTTGTGGCTGCCGTGCTGCTTGTTTTAGCTGCTTCGGTCTTTGCCCCTGGCGCCGGCGGCCGTCGTTTTTAGGGTGCAGTCGGAGCTGCTTAGGGTGTAGACGGGGAGCCCCCGCTAGCGCATTGCTAAAAGGAGGTAGAGAGAGGGGGAAGCTTGGAGAAAAAGGAAAAAAAAAAAAAAAGTGATTCTCCGTCCTCTGGGAGTGCAGCGCTGGATTTCCCCCTCCTCATGAATATGCGATTGGCTCCGGCTCGGCTGCCGGCTTCCAACGGGTTGGGGTGCGGCTTGGCGGCGTGCGGCGACTGGGTCTGCATGCCAATGAGCAGGGCCACGAACTATGGCCGGGGCCGCCCGACGGCTCTGCCCTGCTCGCGGGCCCTCCTGGACCAGAGGCGCGGAGGGGTCGGGGCTTGGCCGGGGCCGGGGTGGCCTTGGCCACGATGCCTTGGGGACGGGAGCCTCGGCCCCCAGCGGCTGCCGGGGTCTCGCGCCAGCTCTTCGGGAAGGTTACGTTCCGGGTGGCCCCGGCGGCGGCGGTTCGCGGTGAGGCGGAGCAGGGAAGCTCCCGGCCACTTCGGAATTGAGGAGCGGGACCGTTATCCAGGCTCTCTGCCAGAATCTCTGAAGTTGGGAAAGGCTGGAGGATAAGAGAGGATGCCAGGGGGCACCGCGGTAGTCGTTGGTTGGGACGTGATGGTGACAGTGTTTCAAGTGAGCCGCGGCCGTTCTCCTTGGTGCCACTCTTGACTTCTCAGAGAAAACTAGAGGTTTTTCTTTTGTCAGAAGGAAGTGTCCCACTTTAGCTCTTTGTAGTTGGCTTCTCTCTACTTTTGCACAAGATTAGTTGGCCTAGCTCTCAAGATAGGAAAGGGCAGAAAAAAAGTGTTGTCATTTGGGCCATAAAATAAGTAACTGCATGCTTTCCCCCCTTTATGTTTGGGTATTGGTTGAGAGCTGGACCAGGAGAATGGTTTCTGCTCTGAACTGGATTATAGCAACCACTGAAGCATTACATTAACTGTATGTCAACCCAATCCTGCTTTAGCAGTGGAGCACGGAAGTGCATGCAAATCATTGCTCTGAGCAGAAGGCCTAGCAGTAACGCTGTGCTTTGTAATTTTATCTGGGTCTTCTGAAATCATTTATAATAGTACATGCCTAAAGAATACCATTCACCAATAAGTTGGTGTAATTTGCACACATCTTTGCCAGAAAAATTAACCCACAGTCCCTCCAGAAGCTGAAATACCCTGTTATCTAATCAGATGAAGTAGAAAAGTTGCTGTATGTATTTTTTCCTTTTAAACCTGACCAAGTAGTTTCATCAGTAATTTTGATTTCCCGGTTTCTAAGTTATAAACTCAGTGTATGCACGCTCACTTTATATATATTATGTACTTAGTTACTGATAAAATGTGTTTTATTTCCAGAGTGAATTTGATAAGTAAAAAGAATATCGACTGTAAATAGGTGTCTACTGCTGTAAGGATATCGTTTCCATTTCAATGGCTGTTTAATTAGAAGTTGACCGACTATGCTGTGCTGCCAAATGGGCAACATCTACATGCTTTAAGTAAATTTTTTTGTATCACAGTTTAGTTTGACAGAACTTCACCACAAAGTGTGCAGTTGCTCTACAGCATAATGTGGTGTAAAAAAGTGTTGAAAATTAAAAGAACAGCAAGTGTACACTGTGTAAAAATTTCCCCTTCAGAGACTGAATAAGGAGAAATACTTGTCTAATGATGGGGAAAAAGCTGTTGACATTAAAATGTTTTGTGAAGCGTATCAATGAGCCATACAAATGCAGTGCCAGTGACCTACAGTTCTTCTGTTGCGGGTGCCAGACGGTATTGCTCTACGTTTTGAGAATTCGGCCAACCACTCTGTGTTAAAAATGAAAGGCTGTTCCAGCAGGGTAAGGAAAAAGCCTCCAGACAAGCACAACCCGAGAGTGCGTACAGTTCGGTCGGCGCTCGCGTTGGGCACGGCGTTGTGTGCGCTGTCCGATGTGCTGAACGGCGGCGGCCGCAGCCTGTAGCTGCATTGGTGAGCGGCCACGCTCTCTTTATCTCCCTCCCGCCTCCTCGTGCTCCTCGATACCCCTAGAGCCTTCTGATTCATTCTGGTAGCTGAGCAAGCCAAGCGTTTAGCAGGTCCCGCGGTCTGATAGCCGTATACGTTGATGTGCTTGCACCTGGTCTGCCCTGAATTGTGTATGGGTGAAACTAGAAACTTACCATGAACACTTTGTGACTGTTGTAATGTTTTGCTGGTCTTTCTGGTGTTTTATGCATAATCCATTTATATAACTCAATCAGGAAAATAGCTTTTTTATGTAAGTAGATACTTTTTTTTTGAGCTTTGGACATTAGGTTTTTCTTAGCTTAAGAATCAGAATAGAAAATAACGACATCTGATTTTACGTTTTAAGTACACACTATTTGGTTAATGTGGTGGGCTGCTTTTTCTTTCAACAAAATGCTAAAAATACTGATGTTAGTCAATAGACATGAGTGTAAGCACTGGGTTAATGCAATGAAAGTCTTGCTAAATAATTATTTCTGCTAAAGATATCTTGAGTATAATGGGAGGGTGGCTGCATTTACAGAAAGAGTGGGCTTTTCTTGCAGTTGACCAATTATTGGTGTTGAGAAAGTCAGTAAAATTTACACTGCATAACGATCACCCTAAAACTTGCAATTTAATGTTACTTTCCCCTTCCTCAGCTCTCCCCATCACCATCTCCCACCTCTACACAATCCTTACAGTAAAGAGTGAAGACCATGAGTATTTTGCAGAAAGCAGTATTGGTTACAACAAATAGTACATATCAAGTTACTTTGATGTATGAGGTTAAACCTGAGACTTTATATTTTCATTCCTTTGTCTAAAATAGTAAGAAAATGAACTTTACATTCAAATTATTCTGTGCTTCACTACATATATCCTGATCTCTGAAGAATATTTTAAATAAATCTCTTTGCATTGCAGAAATTTGCAGACAGGAGTTGTTTGGGTTATCAGTTCACAATTAGCTATTCTGCATGGTGGGATTTGATTTCAGTTTTAATATATAAATATACTATTTATTTATTTATTTATTTATTTATTTTTAAAGAATACCATCCTGGTGTTTCTATTAAACTTCTTATTGAGTTGCATTGGGATTTTTGAAAATTTTGTAGAAAATGCTAAGAATTTTGAGTTGTAGAATATTTGGAAAATCACTGGTTTTGATAGTTGCAATGAACATGCATATGCATTTTATATTGTTTGGATGATGATAGACTTGCTTGTTGTTTAGATCTTTGGAATATCAGTGTTTTCTCAATACAAATCCATCTTCAACTTATTTCTTTAAAAGTACCTTTCAAGCCTGATGTCTTTATATCTTGTTTTCTTGTCTTGATGGTCACATGTCAGTAATGGCTAAACAATATATGTAAGGTTTTGAGTTTGAATGCATTACATATTCAACCAGGTAATGTGTTATAGTCTTAGTGAATCACTAAAGTAACAGAGCAACTGAAAATCTGGATTTTGAGTTTTCTATTTGAAATTGAATTCAGATTTTTTAAAATATATTTATGAAATTTTATTTTTGCATATTACACAGTTATGGTTATGTTTACAGAGATTGTTCTTGGCAATATCTATAATTTCTTTGTTTCCAGAATGCCATTTTTATATGTAGTGTGACACAGTACTGTATTCAGAAAATTAACAGAAAACTGTATTGGCTTGATGCTGGAAGACACAGTTCGTTATAATGACTTAGCTTTCTGTCAGGGGAAATACTCAAGTTCTTGTTCTTAAGACAGCAGGCAATCGCTCTGTGGAATAAAAGAGAATTCTGGTTACTTCTGATTAAAACTGGGTCAAATAACTAAGTAGGACATATAAATGGTTTTATTTTTTTATGCATTTTTTTTTTTTTAAGAGATGGAACTTATGCCTTTGTGAAAAGTATCAGAGGCCAGAGCTTTCTTGGCAGATGTATTTATTAATGCTTGACCATAACATCAGTTACTATTTTTTGTGACTGTTTTCTTTAACCCAGTGAAAGTTGAAAGTGTTTAAAATGCGGCCTTCCTCACTGCTAGTTAAAATATTGAAATGTGTAATTCAGGTAAGTGCATTATAATTAAAATAGCATTAAATTAATAGTTTTCCTCCTAGAATATCAAATAAAAATAAGAACATACCAACTCTTTTTATGTCAGCGTTGCTGAAGAGTGAAGTTTAGCTGACATCCTGGGTGCTCAACACATACACGCAGACTTTTTTTCTCTTCTGATCAGGAATTAAATATCATTTAGTAAATTACGATTTGAGTTTTATGATACTGGTATAAGAAATAAGTAAGAGGATAGCTGAGTCATACTACTACTTGGTTGGAAACATGTATATCAATAAAGGGTTTCATCACTAAACATAGATGGTATAGTTGATCGGAATATAGTTTCAGTTACTAATGGGTTTTTTTGGGTGAGAGAATCAAAGAACTGTGCCCAACTGTTTTTATTTGAGTAAGAGGATGATTGAAACTTATTTAAAACAATTTAAACCACATTTGTTCTCATTTATCTGAAAATATCAAACCTTATATGAATCATGACTTTTCAAAGAACTTTTTCCTAAACAGCATATGTAGTCTAATTAGGTTTTGATTTAAACTCTCAGTTAAGCTGGCAGAAAAGAGCAGATGAGAAATATGAATCCAAAATCTCAAGTGATAAAAGAACCCTTCTGTTACAAAAGGTCACATAGACCAGCATCTGCCGCAAAGTTAGATGTTTCAATTACATGTCTTAATCACACAATATTTCTATTATATACAGAAGTGATAGCATAAGCTAATCGGAAGAACCGCTTAAAAATTAAGCCTTCAGAAATCTGCACTGATGGTCAGCATCTGATAAAAATGGGAAACAATAAACTTTAACTACTAAAGTGATGCCTTTTCAGAATGTGTTGAAATGTAAATATTTGTTTTAAAGCTTTTTAAAAAATTATTTGTATGCTGTTTTAAAAAAGCCATGATACTTAAATGCATATATTTTTAAAAGCTTTGTTTAAAATTCTGTGAAAAAAATGTGACTGTATAAGTTGGTGTTTGCACATGCTATTTGTTCAGTTGATTAAAAAAAAAAGTTGTTTAATTATTTTTCTAAACTAGTTTATGATAAATATGTGGATTAATTTAGTATAACTAGTCTTGTAATAGTGCACTGGTATATTGATATAAGGAGCAACACTGACTGCGTACTGATAGACTTTATATTTTGTCCTAAAATCCTGATTTTGGCAATTTGTTCAGTCTCTGGTTTTGAGCTAGATGAGTGACATGACACTCAGGGAACTCTGTGCACATTTTGTAGTCGCTCAGTTGCATAAATGCTTTGTTGGATTAGGACCAGATCTCTTTACTCCTACAAGAGCAGATTTTCCACGTTTTCTTGCCAGAAGTGAGTTAATCTCACCAAACTTTAAAGTTTGCATTTAGTTGAACTTACAGATATTCATCTCATTCATAGTATGGATGGCTCCTTCATTCCTGATTTAGGAAAAAAAGGACTGAAGATGACTAGCACAGAGTAGTTGAAGAGGTTTCCACTCTAGTTCAGCAGACACCATTTAGTATTTTATGGTATTAGTGTCACATGGCTAGGGGCCTCATGGCTCTGCCCTCAATTTTCCTTTGTTTACTGGTTCTCTTTGCATCAAGCAGTATGCTTCAGATGCACCTTGCGGAGAATGCATCAGTCTTGCTTCTTCATTTCATGTTCTTTTAGGAAAAGTAATCAAAATGCAAATTATAGTTCTATCACTTATCCTGCCTAAAAATCGTTTGGTCTATACTTAGTAATTTATCACTTCAGTCTTGCACTAAGATCCATAATGTATTTAGATCTGTGAATTGCCTAAAAGGGAAAAAGTAACTTAGAAGATGAATTCTTAAATATTACTTTTTGAGAAGTATCATTCATAACACCCTAGAAGACAGAAAAATTAAATAATTCATCTGACAAAAAAAAAAAAAAAGAAAATAGATATGGAGGATGGACATCCACATCGAATATAAAAGCTGACTAGTCGTCTTTGTAGTCAATGGGGATGCATAGGTAATTCTAGAGTATGAGTCCTGTATAAAGTGGGCATCTAAAAATAGGTCAGATGGATTATGCCCTAAAAGTACCTATTTTCTGTTCTTTGTCTCTAAAGAGCACATACTGTCATTTTATCTCTGATACAAACACCTCCACTATCGACATCTAAAGTCAGATGAATCCTAACAAAGTGATTTTGGTAAGTTTGGATGAAATTGTGTTCTTGTGCAAAATGCAACTGCTTGAAAGTTTCTGAAATCCTGCTACTTGTGCTGTCCCACTCCAACCTAGTGAAATGACAAGCCTCTCTCATGACTCTGATAACTATGTTCTGTCACTGACGAATGTGTGAGCTAGCCAATCTGCTTCTTAGGGAAAAGAACAGGAAAGGCCCTTGTATGACCTAACTATATTTTTATCACTTTTTTGAGAGAGGGGAGGCCAAGAGCTTCTATATATTACTTTTCCAGTTATTTGTACTGTAACATTAAAAATTGTAGGTCACCTCCTTAATAACATTTTTTTTGTAGGTAAATCTGCTACAGATTATTTCTGTTATTTTTCCATCTCTCTTTAGAAGGCAAGTTAGGGCTTTTTGGTAGAGGTGTGTATGTGTGTGAAAATTCCTATGTATTACACTGGGCTTCATTTTAATTCCTTAGACCAAATCAGAGGGAACTCCTAAGCCTGCCCAATCTCTGTCACTTGAGAGAGACATATTCTTAGACATTTATACCACTTTACTAAACCATACTGTACTTTTCTATGTACTTTTCACTGTTCTCTTGTCAGAACTGTAGAGCAAACATTGCTAAGTGAGAGCATGTGGTAGTTTGATTTACTTTACAGCATCAATCAGATGAATACAAATTTAGTGAGGCACTAGAGACACATTCTGGCTTGTAGCGAGATTTTATTAATTTGAAGATATGTTAAAAAAATAAAGACCAGATTTGTCTTTGGATTCGTGATCTGACCTTGTTTGCAAACAGGGCAGATACATGAAAGACGTAGATTGTTCCTGAGGAGTTGTATCCAACAAGCTCCCAGTCCATAATGAGAAAGAGATGAGGTCAATACTTGATATTCTCCCACCCTTCATCTCATCTCTTTCATCCAAACTAGTGGACATTTATCAAAAGCTGTGTTTGAAATAACAGCGTTGTAAAGCTTTGATGGAAGAACCTGGTAGGACCCTTTGAAGCACTGGTTGAACGCAACCAAACTGTTGGGATGAATGGTATTGATAAACGTTGAGCTGGTAAATTTCAGCAGTTCTTTATGAATGTCTTGGTCATTTGAACTGTCTTGGAGATCTTGATGTGAATGTTCACCTTTCATGTAGATTGATATTGAGAGATCATTCAGAGCTTTCATCCTTCAAAGACAACTTGCTGATTAAAAACATTAGCAAAGATGATCTGAACTGAAGATGCCAGAACTCAGTATGTTTGGGTCTAAATTTTTAGAAGTTCTGCAGCAGTTTGGAAGTCACTGTGGATGTTTTAATCAGTTTCAACAAAATAAGGGGGAAACTGTGGTTGAGAGATTACAAATTGAATAAATACAGATTTTCATTTTGATATATGACAGTGACATTTTAAATTTTTTTTATTTTTTGTAATTTTATTAAACCTAGGCTAGTCCCTTAGGGAAGCCATTATATGTTCAAATTTATTATAAAATGTATAGAAAAAAGTTATTTTTTTTTATTATTTTTAAGTGTGCAATATATTGTAGTTTTCAGGAGATATTTTCCAGTATGATACCTAGAATGCTTTTAAAATGCATGTTTAAGTTTTGCTGATCCTCAGCATGTTAGATTAGATGCTACTTTCAATTTTCCTAAACTTTAATGTGTATGGTAACTTGGGCCTCTTGACACATTTCTTCTCAGTGACACATTTTTAAGATATTAGCAATCCAGAACCAGAGGACATTCTTTATTAAAGAGAAGGGGAAAAGATGGATTGTCAGTGATACTTGGAAAAATATTTTTTTTCATTTTATGCATTCTTTTAGGACAATAGGAGAGTTTCCAGGGTTTGTTGACTGGTGATTTCCTGATCTTTGCTCTACATTGGTTAGTTTGCTCTCTGTATTTGAGGGGTTGCACTCACAGGTTCTTTTCAGAAAAGCAAATTTCCTGTGAGATATATTCATTTAGAGAAATACTTGGATTTAAAGAGCTGTAAAGGAAGAATTTGAGAATTTGATGCTTTAAATTCAGTATTGAAAGTTAATTATGTATCTTGACAATTTCTATGTGCAGTAATAGCTAAATAGAAGACCACAAATGTGAAACATTTATTCATGTACCCAGCTTCTTCATAAAGAGCAGTATTTCAGGCAGAAAATCTGTTGCTAGCATGGAAAATTTATACTTAACTCATATTAGTTGATTTATTAAGCTCATGAGTCAAGAAAAAAAAACATTATTAGTATAACTTAATCATTTAGATGGCTATCTTCATTGCTGTTAGAGTTAAGGTTTCAAAGGCACTAAAATGATCTCTGCTGAGACAAATTTTTGTATTTATATGTGTGCACACTGGATTAAAAAACAGACATATTTTAAAATAAAACCCAGGTTGTAGAAGGAAACAAACAAACAAAAAAGCCAACAGGAAAGCAAAACTGAATAAGCAATACGTTTTTTTAAGGCTACTTTGAAAAAAATGTGCTTATAAAAATTACATGCAAATTTCCCGTGCATACTCTTAACATTGCCGTTGCATATGATACTAGTTGAAACTGGATTTCTCTGTAGAAGCGCTTCAGGATAACAAGGACATTTTATTTATTCCAAGTTGCAATTAAAAGTTCTTTACATTCCAAGATTTATAACTGACTTTAAAAGAAGATCACTTCGTGGTGAAATCTGGTATAGCACATCTTAGTTTAAAAGTAAATTCTTTAAAACTATATATTTAAGTTTCAGTGTATAATATAAAGATGATAAAATTATGCATGTCAGTCATAGTCTTTAATTCAAAGCAGCTACAAATAATCCAGAATCTGTGCTTTGGAAAAAAATAAAGCATCTGGAAATTTTCAAGAGGAATATTACTGTAACACCTACTTAGAATACTGATCATTAGTAAATTCCTTTGAAAAGTTTCTGGTGGCCTTCCAGTGGCATTTGTCTGTACTGACTGCAAGTATGTTAAAGTCAGGCAAGTGGTGTAATCAGTAGAGAAGGATCTGTGCCATCAGAGCATAATTCATTGACATTTTTGTTGTGAAGTAAATTATTCCAAATGCATCTGTTTTGGAGGATTGCAAATTTTATACCTCTGTAAGTACAAGACCATCCTTTCATGTTTTCCTTTCACACCATGTTCAAGCTGTTAATATTGTGATACAGTGTTTTAAAGAGAGACTGGGCATCTTTGATAAGAGGGAAGTTGTTTTTTCACAGAAGAGTACAAGTATGGGAAGAGTCCTATGCAGGGGGATGCCCCAGTCTAAGCTCCCAGTAACATGGAGGCTCTGCCACTTCTGTTATGCAGCTGGAGCAGGACCAGGGCTGAAGATACATGAGGATTAGTATCCACTGGCTTGAGGTTCTGCACTTAAGAAAAGGAAGCAAAACAAAAACATAGCCAAAGTCTGGTGGGATGGCTTTTAAAACTCTTCATGCATTCAGAGAGGAGAGGTGTTAATTTCCAGTCCCATTCTGCTCTGGAGCTAAATATTTCTACACAGAACCTGTCAGAACTTGGACCAGTATTATGAAAAAAAAGGAGTTTCTGGATAAGGTATTTTTGAAATATTAGCAAATTGTCTTAAAAACAGAATTAATTTTTGTACTTCATTTTTCCTTTTTTTTTTTTCTTTTATGCCTTCTGATAGAACAACACTTGGGGAAATGACCCCTATTATAAGCAAAGTTTAGCTAACAAGATATGCTATATCACTGGAGTTCAGGAAATGAGGTTTGTTGCTTTATATCCCAGTTTATTTAAAAGTGCATTACCGTTTCTTTTGCCTTTATTTAAATCTTATGAATTAAAGCTGAATCTTATAAATATCCACTTTTTACAACCCCACTGTATTAATGAAATTAAATTATTACTGCAAAGATGGTTTTTAAAAAATTCGGCAGCTGAGATTAATTCCTGTGACATGACCTGAGTCAATGTGCTTCAAGCCAATCTCTATATGACAGATGTGAATTTAAAATGCTGTTTTATTTTCATTTGTAAATGTAGAACAATTTTCTTTCGTCAGGAATCTATAATGACATAAGCCAGGATTAACTGGTTTCAATGGCTATGCCATGTCATTGAAATCAATGGCTTTACTTAAATGTAATAACTGTTGTGAGAGCAGGAGGCACATGGTACACTTTAAAATTCAAGTATATAAAATCAGAGGGACAGATTTGATGCAGACTGATTTGCCTTACAAGCCTTGCTTGTAAAGGCAATATGCAGAGTGCTTTAAATGCTTGTTTCTTTTACTGACGTTACTAATTTGTAATTATTGTCAGATTAATGTTTTTTCCCCTTTTCTTCGTTGTTGTACTTGATCCTATTCCCTTATTCTATTGATTTTTCAGGCACACTGTAGAAAAATGTTATGAGCTTACCTTGTTCAGCTGTCCAGGGAGTAAAATCTTGAAGAAGACAAAGCAGAATTAATTTGCTTTTTCCAGCAAACAGTGTAGGTCATCTATCAGGGTTAAAAGGAGAGATGCTGATCTGTAGCATTGCTCATTTAAATCCAGAGAAGCTGCTTTGATTGCTGTAAACACACTTTGTATTTATGTTGGTATACATAGTGTTGGAATTTAAGCATAAGTTGAAGAATTGCTCAGGTAATGGAAGTTTTGCTCTCTAGTACATTTCAACTTTCATGAAAAAAGTTAGTAATTTTAGCAATGACTCAAATAAGAATTACAGATACTGTACAGATATGTATACATGTCATACATATATATATATATATATATGTGTGTGTCTTTTCAGAAAGTGCAACCAGGAAATTACTGAAGTGGGACCAAGAATCTTGGAGAGGCTAGAACAGTCCTGAAGTATAGGCTTCTATGGAAATCTTTGAAATGTCCTGGATTCTGTAACATTAAGAAGCGGTTTAGAAATTAGAGGAACAGTTGTTTCTAAATAGTCTTTTCCTTTTTTCAGTCACTCTCTTGTTTTCTGACTGACCTGGAAATGTAAATTATTTCTTTCATCAAGACTTCAGAAAAGGTCCACAGTAAATGTGGAGTAAGCAAACAATAAATTGCTGATGTCATAGCCAGGATGTGCGCTAACCCTGGTTTGCATTGTTCTTCACATCTCCTTTGTAGAGATGCTAGATGTGTTTGGACTGAAATTTGAGTCACTGGTTGCAACAAAACCCCCTAAACCACCATGTATCTCTGCTACCTAATACTAATAGATTATGGAAGATGCTGCCTCAAGTGTTCTGTTTTCTTAATTGGAATATTTTAGGTTACCTTTGTTTCTACTTCTTTATTTGTGCATTACATAATGAAGTTCATTTTATTTGTTTTTGTGGGGTTTTCTTAATACTAGAATCTTTTGATTGCTGTGATTATCTGGGAGATCAGGTTTTTGTTGCTGTTGTATCATCTGAGTTTTAGGGTTTTTCTGAAATATTTATATATGTTAGCTTGTGCAATATAACCATGAATTACAGTCACTTCCAAAATATATGTATGAGTTTTCTTTTTTTTTTTTTGCAGTTTCCTGTCTACTTGTGGTTGTTTCTGTTTGATTATTGGAGAAACATTCCTCCTTAAATTTTGGTATGACTCTAAATATTTATAGCATGATTTTTTTCCATAGTTTTTAATATAGTCCTGGTTTGAAGAGAGCTGTTTGGGATGGAAGAGATATTTTTTGATGTTTGGGATGGAAGAGATCTTTTTCTCCTTTTATAGATGTTTAGATCTGCAAGGGGAAGAGATGACATGTTTTACAGCTTACAGGAAATATGTACATGTCAGAATTTTACCAGGCTCAGGACTGGCATGGAAGATCAGTAGGCTTACAGGGAGGAACAAAAGATCTGTGAATATCAGTAAGACTTTTTTGGGTTGCTCTATATTTGTGTTGTACAGGGTAGAAAATGGTGTTTAAAGTATATATGAATAAAGAGATGTTTTAAATGATTTGATGGTATGCTTGAAAGAGAAGCAAAACACCTGAAACTTTTTTTTCCACTTGCAAGTGATGGTGCTGCTTCAAATTCTTTTCTTCACTTTGTGTCTTAGTAAGTTAAAAGGAAGCTATTTATTTGTTACAGGGTCTGTACACGCTTGGGCAGCAGTTCACAAATCTCAAGTGCTTGAACTGTGTACAGGTGGCTGCCCTGAGGCTGTGTCTCCATTAGCATTTTAGTTCAGGTCAGGGGTGTGCTTTTGAAACAAAACTCCCACTCCCACTGCCATTCTTGTTGCATCTTGATTCATGTCACAGAGAAATCTGGGGGCGCCCAAACTGTATGGCTTTTGCTGAAAGTAAAGGCGAGCAAGTGCCCCAGAAGCATTTGTGATGGGTTGCAGGCGCTAAAGGACATGTAAGGACAGTCTATAGGAATAAGGTTAGCCTGAAGTAAACCTAATGAAACGCATATAATGTGGATGGCAAGCTCTCAGCACTGTTTCAGTCTACAGTAGAGTGTTTTGACAGAGGCGCACTCCTTGTTAATATTCATGTAGCCATAGATAAAGAGCCTGAAATTCAACCCTCACTTGGAGATTATTCCCAAAGTGTCTCAGCAGTTTCTTCAGGACTGCAGCTCAAGACCCTGAGCTGGAGCTTTGAAATGATTCACTGCACCTGGCTTTATTTAATCATGGCATTAGTGATCATTTATTATCCTTTATTTCCCCCTCTCCTCCCCCTCTGTCTTCTGCTGGCATGACTATGGAGATGATGCACAACATGGTGCAGAATTTTGCTCTGTGCCTTCCCTGCAGCTGACAAGCTTCTGTGCAGCAGAGAACCACTGCAGCTCTGCTGTGTTTTGGACTCTTTGGGCTGCCTCTGTCCTCGCTGGGGAATTCACGTCAGCTTCCCTGCGCAGGGACGTAAGGACCAACAGAACTGTCAGTGCCCGTTTTGACAACTGTTGAGTTTTTAGTTTTCGGAACAATGCAAAACATCTAAGCAAGCAGGAAACAGAAAAATTTATGTGGGGAGGGAAATTGGCAGGAGTGGAACAAGTCTAACCTTCCTTTGTAAAATACTGCCCTCCCTGTGTTCTGGCTTTTTTTCTTGTTTCCTTCTAGAAGAAATAAAAAGGTTGTAGGACAGTGTTCAGTCTGGATTTAGGTAACTATTGAACTGACAGCCAGATATGCAGAAAAGCCTAAGTAACTGTTTTTTAATTATTTAATTTTCTATATACCTATGAGGACTTCATTTTCTTTGGATTTTTCAGCATAGAGGATAAAACTGTATCTGTGGTATTTATATTATTTTTCTCCACAGAGTAAAGCTTTTTTCTTTGAAAGATTAAGAAAATACTGTGTAGTTCTGTAGAAAATATGATGCTAGAAGAATATTGCCTTGCTGATAGAATATTTCTTAGTTTGGGGAAGTACTACCTTTCCAATTTTTATTATTTAGGCATTTTTATTGCAGTACTCCTAATAATTATAGGTGGTCATCTTTTGAACCCTGAGAATTCATGCCACGTATTGACTTTTTTTAAGTTAGTTTACTGTGGTATTGGAAAACAAGTAAGTTCTAGAGACCATGATCAACCCTGTTCCAATAGTTCTTGAATGTTCTTGAAGATGTGTAGGGCTTAATGTTTTTAGCCTTTGGTAACCACCTGGAAATTTTTTTGTTTTCTCCAACTGAAAACTTGTGCGGGGCTAAAAGGAGGAAAGAAGTGTTTCCTAGCAAAATGGATAAAGCAATTGTTTGTTGAAATAGTATCAGTGTGTGTTATTGAAACATCAGGGAGAGACCTGCAGGTGATCAGCTCTTACTTCACCAGATGCTCCAGAGCTGACCAGGAACTGCAAGAAAGATAAAACCAGCAGAGGCAGGACATCATCCTGCCAGCGGTAAAAGCAGTCAGAGGGGCAGGTAGTCAAATTGCATATTTGACTTAGGCTATCATAAGAATAGAATCGTAGAATAGTTAGGATTGGAAAGGACCTTATGATTAGCTAGTTCCACTGCCCCTGCCATGGGCAGGGACACCTCACACTAAATAGGCAGACAACATATTCCTACGAGGCTTCAATTGGATGTATGTTAGGTTATACTTATGTTTCTTTATCCTGGGGCCTGAAGGAGCTGATGCTGAAGAGTCAGAAAACTGAAGAGAGTGTATTTTTGGCAGCTGCTATATAGGAACTGACATACTACGCTGCTCAGTGATCTGCTTGATGTCATGTCCTATCTTTTGCAACAAGCTTGGGAGGTAAAATGAATGCTAGACCAGACAGAATATTGTTTGCTAGTTTGCAGAGTTTTGTGTTAATTCATATTGGGCAGTAGTCAATTTATCATACAGTGATTCAATAAAATACCTTTTTATATACTTTTCTGTTAGTATAATTTAATACGTGAAGGGGGATCTTGTTAGAGATAAATTTCATTTTAAAATGCACTTAGAATGGCATTAAGAACCCTAATTTTCTCTAAGTTTGTGGTAAACCCACCAAAATTTCATCTAAGTTTGGTTCTCACTATGTTTCATGCATTAGTTCTGTTGTTCTTTTGTAATACTGAAGGCAAAATTGGTGTTCCTGTAGTTCTTCCTGAATTTTTTGTATAGCTCCTGTAGGACTTTTTTTTTTTTTTTTTAATTTCTGATCTCTCTTGGCAAATAGTTGGATGAAAGAAGGAGATAAATTATAAAATTAAATTATAGGAAGTGATATAGCCAAACTGGTAAGCGAAAACAGAAAAAAAACCCCACAACTTGAATATATTGAAATACTAGTGGAGGGATTTGCTTCTTATATGCCCTTTGCAAAAGCAGGGCTTGGACCATATTAGTGGCTGCTGACTGATGAAGGCATTTAAGTGCAGTTTCTTTCATGACAGCGAAGGATTTTGTTTGTGTGTTGGACAAATAAATGAGAAGAACATCTGTACATCTACAGCTGTGACACATTACGATGTAGGCTTTTGCCTAAGGCATCAAGATTTCGCTATTAGCAGTTTGTCTTAGACAGTTTCATGTGTTACTGTTTACCTACTCGAACACTCTAAAGGACATTGCTTCACAGCATGGTTTGCTGTGATGCAGCAGGGTTGTGCTAAATACAACATTTCCAATTCATGCACATCAGTAAAGTTGACAATTTAAAATGTCTTTTAAGTTATAGCTATTCTTTCCTTTTTGTTGTTTGCTACCATATAGCCTTTTTTCTTTCCCCTTCCTCAGGTTCTCTACCAAACTAGCCTCTCCTGGTATGTTTGACTGTGGGTATTTGATATAGCAATATGTCAAAGTAAAGACAATTTTCTGGAAGAGGAAATATGACTATCCATGACTGCAGACTTGCAACTGAAAAGTGTAGTTTACAGTGTATAGAAGTTGGGGTAAGAATAAACTGTGTACCCACAAAACAGAAAAGGGTGACTGCAGAGGTATCTTGACTTTTCATTTATTGTATGTGTTGGTTTGATTCTGGCTTGCTCAACAGAACATAGTTCTTTAGTTTGAAGAAGTTTAATATATAAATCCACAGAAAAAAATCAAAGTCCTTCATTAAAATGGTACATTTAGGTTTGGTAATATCAGATATGGAGTCCCATCTGTTTTGTTTAAATGAAAAATAAAAAAAAATTCTGTTTTAATTGTGCAGTTTTCAGTTGAGCTGAATTGTTTTTTTTTTGACTTATGAAGAGAGATAAGTACTTATATAATTACTTTACTTGTGATTTATCTTTACTTATTCATTGCATCTTTTTAGCCTCTTCCTTTGTCAGGCTTCCCCCCCCAAATAAATAAATGTTAGCCTTTGTAATCTCTATATCAGTACTCTTTCTTTTTAAGCTCTTTCTCAACAGTGTCTTTATTTTAGTTTGTGGCTGGTCTCAGATGAATGTTTTCATTGATCTGTGCATATCAAGAGGATTTTCTCCTCCTTCAGTGGTCATACTGAGTTTTTAATTCTAGACAAAGTATTTCATATGGTTCTTTCCTGTGTGCATCTATTAGCCTTGGCAGTGCTGGGTTCCATCTGCCATTGTTTCCCCTTTCACTGGGCTCTTTTAAGCAACCCAAAAGCTCCTGGCCGGCTCTGGCCTTGATTAATCTAAGACTTGCTGTGTCACTTGTAAACATTTCTATCTTACTGTCAGTCCCATTTCCAGATAATTAATAAATAGATTAAACACTTTCATCCCTAGTAAAGAACCTGGGGGTACCCTGCTGTTAACATTTAACCACATGGAGCAGTGACTGCTAATAAATGTATTCTGTCTGTATTCTGCTTTTTGTACATGGTTTGCAATTGATGACAATGGTTTACTTCTCATCCTGTGTTTACTTAGTTTCCGTAGCAGCCTTTTGTGGGAAGCATTCTCAGAGGCTCTTTGGAAGTCCAGAAAATATTTATTAGCTAGTTCTCTTTAATCTGCTATTTGTTAACATGCCAAAAGATTTCTGATAGGTTAAGGAGGCATACAAGGCATTAAGGCTTCTAAATTTAATCCAGACATTTAACACTTTTATTTTTAATTGGTACCCCAGTGTATTTATTCCTGCAGTAATAAGTTTGTGGAACTGTTTGAATTCTTCCTTGGTTCTCTCAGTAATTACATGAAGATGACCACTCTCATGCATGGTTCTGTACACAAACTGGTCTCAATGTGAGAATGTGTAATTGTGGATTTTTTTTTGTTTTGGTATTAAATTGCTTCGGGACTCTTGAGTAAACAGCATTCCATTCTTGGTTTATATTGATTTTTTATTTATTGATCTGTTCCAGCCATTCTTTTTACGATATCTGAGTCGTTGAAAGCTCCTTATCTTTGTTTAAAAAGGTTGGTATCACCTCAGTGCTATCTGAGACGAAATGTGAAAAATAGCGATTTCCTTCTATATTCCTCTCTTGTCCAGTTTCTCCTTTAGCTTTTTGGGAGGGGAGTCAGAATCTCTCTTGGTTGTATTTTTCATATAGTTACTCCATATATTCTCATTTATCCATCCCACTTCCTTAAGATGTTCCTGTAACTGTTCATGCATTTTGAAGACCAGAAGTGCTCTGTTCCAGGTATACTGGCAAATCCACTAATAGCTTACATGTTGGAGTCCCAGAAGTAACCTGAATATTTCTTGTTCAAACATCCAACTGGGGTTTTGACTAATTTTTTAAAATTTTGTTTTATTTTTAACTCTGTACCACTTGGAAGGGAGAATAATTGTTTTTCCCAAAGAAACAGTCTAAAAAGTGTAGCTTCTGGGTCATGCAACCGAGAAACGAGAATCCTGGAAATTTTCACTGAGACACTGTTTCCAAGTCTCTTCCTGCCTGGATGTGTTGCAGCATCTATGCACACATATAATTCATTTTCTAAGGTGCTGCTTTTTAATATGCATGGTTTCTGTCCTATTCCTTCAGAGAAACAGCATTTTTTTAAAACTTTCTCTCCACCCCCCCTGAAAAAATCAGGTGGGGGGATGCTCTTTGTTTAATTGCCTAGTAGCTGGTGAACTTAGTTAAGGTGTAGGGAATTTGCTAGTATATATTCAGTGCCTTCCACAAGTTGATGATATTCAGTGACTTGAACATAGTGAAGTGATAGGAATAGCAACAAGTGGTAGTTGATCAGATTTGGATGAAATCTGTTTAGCTATAAGTTGCGCTGTCTTCAAATTCTAATTTCTTCTTCCTCCATATTTCCAAATTTCCAGTTAGATTTTGCTGGGGAATATTTTTAATACAACTTGTATTAGTGCTAGTAATAATTTTGAATGTACTTTGAAAGAAAATCTCCAATCACATCTGTTGATTTTTTTTCTTTTTTCATATATGTCTTAGCTTTTGCCTCATACCAAACTCTGCTGCTGCACTAGAATCCTCATCCTGTCAGCAAAGGAGGGTGCTCTTATGCAACAAGAAACACGAAGTAACTACTCAACTCTGAGCTACCCCATTAATGATTTTAGGCTTCAGACAGAACAATAGTGGAACAGTTAGCCTGTCTGAAGTCATTCTCCTCTGAGCATGCCTACCTCAAGAAACAGCGAATGTTTTAAGCCATTAAAGGTTACAAGGTTTGAAATGTTACCAAAGTTATATATATGTAGTAAAAGACCCAGAAGAACTTTTGTCTCAGTGATAGCTTTTTCTAGGCCTTCCAGCATACACAAGGGCTATTGCAAACATGAAAATATGTTCAGTGGATACAGGGTACATCTCTTTTACCTTTTGCTATTTTACAGTGATAGAAATAGTAACCCTTCCTTATCCCACTCTCAGAAACATCCAAGTAGGAAGTATTTAGGAGGATACTCTGAGGAAACAGTGTCCAAGGGAAATTGAGAGAAAAGACCTGGCTTTCACAGGAGCTAAGCACTCATATCCTGATTTAGGATACAAATTAGGATACTAATTTCTACCACATGAAAAAAGTTAGCGCAGGAAGAAGTACTTTTTAATGCACACAAGTCAGATCAATGTACTTGGCAGGGAATAATATAGTGCCTTTTGAATACAGGTTACTAAAATGAAGCAGAAGATGAAATATTCAGAATTTTTGGTGTTTGTCACTAAACATTCTGGATACTTCCATAAGATTGTCTCACTGACACAATAAAGTTACATTGTAGCATTGGAGTGTTATTTGTTGTGGGGTTTGGTTTTGTTTTTTGCATATAATACAAATAAATGATGAAGGCAGCCTGCAGGAAAATCTTTGTCTTTACTACAAGTGGCTCACCTAAAGATGTTTCTGGTACAGAAAAAATTTACAGCCGGGTGCAATGCTTACCTGTCTTTACATGAGAAAGAACATGCTGTATACAGACTGGCAGGAGGTGAGGTCTCTAGATGGAAGAGAAATCCAGACAGTGTGGTGTGCAGATCCCTTTAACATGGACTCGAGCTGCTTAGCTGACTTAGCTGACTTTTGCACTTGTGAACAACTCACTTGAAGTTGATATCATATCAGGTTTTGCTTTGTTTGGATGTAATTGGTCATATGCGCAGGGGCTAGGGATTTTGTGATAAAGTGTTTCTGCTTTCTTTTTAGCTAGCAAAAGCTGACTGATGGGCAGCTGCAAAGGTATGATTATAAAGTGTTTATTTAATTTTGCTTTCCAGATTAAGAGACATATTAAAAGAAGTTCTTTCACTGTTTAAAATAGTGTCAACACTTCCTTAGCCATTACTTTTCAAAGACCTACTGAAGGCCAGAAGCTTTATCACACAGCTTTCCTTTGCATGAACAAGTTCTATATTATTTTTTTCTTTACATAATGAGAAAAATATTCACTTACCGTCTACCTAGTTATGCCGTATTAATGAAAACCCAAATGTCTTCTAAAAGACTATCACAGACAAGGCGAGCCTAAATGTTTTGAGGTAATATTTCAGTGAAAAGAAGCCACTCTTCTAAAATGCACCTATGAAGGCTGTTTTCTTCTTCAAATAGTCACCTCCATGAGAAGAATAATTGCTTGCCAGGACACTCTGTTCTTGGAGAAACTCACCATTCAAAGACTTAGAGAGCACATACAATATATATATACAGAGCAAGGGGAGGGCATGTTCCATACTGCTGACTTTTGAAAAAGGTGCAGCCCTAACTACTTCCAGGTAGGTGACATCCTGTGGCCATTTCATTGCAGGTGGGATCTGCTGGGGTACCACAGGGTTTGTGCATTTAAGGCTTTTTGCATCATTCCTCATGAAAGCAATTGACTGGCATAAAATAATCCCTTGGGGTTTTCCACCTTAAAAAATGATGCATTTTGCTCTGTCTGACTGGGCTGTAAGATGTTTCAATGCACAAGATGTTCCCATGTGCTGGCAGTTGCTCGCAGTTGAAGCAGTTCCTTGAGATCTTTGGCAACAAGGATAAATAGCAGAGGTCATAGTTTTGCTAGTGATTGGCACCAAGATCAAGCTCAAATAGGCAGCATTTTGAGTGAGCATTGAAGAAAAGGGTTAACTCACTTTTTGAGCACTGTAATTGTTTTGTCTACATAGTACATACTTTTCTAACTTCTTTTCCACTAAATAAACACAATTAGCATTAAAATCATTAAGATGAGCTCCTTGTGTCCAGAAGGGAAATCAGTTAGGTCTCCCTAAGGAATGGCTGTTATGGAAAAATGCCTCTTTGTTTTCGCTACAGAACTCTGTTGGGCTTTTTTTGTGAACAGAAGGTAGTATGTTTGTATGTATCTTTTAGCTTCTAAAATGTATAAACTGCACCACACTTCAGGATGTTAAAACTGCATCTGGGTTGAGCATCTGCATAAGAAGTCAGAATTCAATGTTAAGATAGTAATATTATGAACCTTTCAAATGTTTCTAAACTAGAAACTTCAAAGGGTATTACAGTAAATTTAGGATGACTACAATTTGATGCTTTCTGTCTGTAATATCTGTAAAACTATTTGTGTGATGGAGCTTCCAAACAAAAGCCTGGATAGCTTTACTAAAAAAATAAGAAAATAATTATGTGCAGTATTTTGTGAGGCTTGTCTTCTGTCTTGTTAACTCAGGGATCAAATATGATATCCTGGAATTTCTTAGGTCTGGGGGATCAAATGCGTTTATTTCAGCCTTTATGAGGGTTAGTGAGGGACTATTTATTTTGGAGGTTTCCATTAACTCCCAGAGAATGATTTCTCAGGACAGTTTTCTCCAAAAAGGCAAAATAATTTGCCTACAGAGCAACATTATTTTTATTTTTGAGGCACCAATTGCATGCAGACAGGAGTAGTTAAGAGCACCTTCTTAAAGGTTAAATTTTCTATATTATAGTGAAAGGTTTTACCTGGAGGTGAATGATGTTCTCTCTCTCTGTTTTATATTTATGGCTACTACATGGTATAGGCTAGTAGTTTGCCATTATTCAGTTAATGCGAGCATAGAATTACCTGTGTTGTCTTAATGTAAAGGAGCAGTAGGGCAGTGTCCTTTTGAAATGTCTGAGTGCTGTAAAATGTAAGAATACAAGTATTGTCAATTAATCACTTGAATTCCACTTATGAACGGGATTCACAAGCAAATGATGCTTTGCTTCAGTACTCAGCACTTCAATCTAAGAGTTGCTGACACTTATAGAGCAATTAGATTTGCTAGCATGAAAGTGGGTGTAAGTACTGGCCTTTCATAAGAGATTTGTAAATTATCTTTTTTTCCATATTGGAATTATTTTATGAGAAGGGATTTTTCCCAACCTGACTTTCACAAATGTGTTCCAGCTATGTATTGATACATGAGCTGAAGACGACCTAATACATCGGAAGTGGTTTTTAGCTTAGAGGCATTTTCCTTTGTCTCAAAAGAAGAATAGCATCACTAGGCATCCCTGAATTACATTTGTCTCAATGTCAGAGTGCTAAATCATGACCTCTGTGTAAAATCTGAATAAACAAGCTGTAAGAAGGTGTTTTTTGAGGATTTGAAGGGTTTGAAAAAAATCTCCTTATAGGCTGCAGAACGTGTGGGATATAATTAATCTTAGCAACTTTTACCATCTGAAAGCTAAGTGTCTGGTTAAGCAAGTTAACTTTGCTCCTTACGTAATTAGTGAGGAAAAAATGACTTCCTCTCTTAAAATAGGCATTTTAAAAAGATGGGTTGAATTACCCTCTGGAGTTTCTGCACTCTCTCTGTTAATTATAGAGAGATATTCATCAGCTCCAACTTTAAGAGTTAGATTTCAATGTCTTAGTTTAACTCAGTGTATCAAATGGTGGAAAATAGCATTTCCAGAGTCATCCATCTTTTTCTGAGACAGGCATATGTGACAGGGCAAATGAATCTATGAAGGGAGCCTAAGGTGACAGATATCTAAAGAAAATGACAGGTTGGACTAGATAGCTAAAATTAAATGAGATTAATTTTTATCTGGTTATTTGGACAGCAACTTGGCGCAATAGCTGCAGATCAGGTGCTTTTGCTCTTGGAGGAAAATAGGATTGCAGATCCATCATCTTATAGATGTGCCTCTGATATCCCATTGGCTTTTCTTCCGATTTTGTGTATTAAGCAGAAAGCTATATGGTACTTCAAAACATGTTTGAGAAGTGATGTGGCTCTGCAGAATGTCTCTGCATCAGACTTTCAGCACAGTGGAGTATTTCGAGTGCTGTGCCTTTGGAGTCTTTCCACAGACATTCTGCAGGTTTAGATATCTAAAGGAGGTGTGGCTGCTGTTTGCAGAAAGGCTTTGTTAAAGAAAATACTAAATTTCCTAAGTGCCAAGAGATGTAGCTTCAAATTATTTTCCATACAAATGCAAGGATTAGGGAACCTAATGAACTGAATAACTCGAAATGTACATGGTTCCCCTGTACAAATTATGCGGTTTCCTTGTAACCCAGACTTAAAAACAAGCTTATCATTAGCAGCACTTTGTTATCAGTATTTTCTTTTTTTCCTGGGGGGGGTGTAGGGTGTGGGGAGGGCAAGAGGAGAAAATTCTCAACTACTGACTATCAGTTGCATAGTTTGACTTTCTCTATGCTTTGGTTTCATGAATAAATTACTGCAGTGTGAAGTATAATGCAGATGTGCAGGGTGCCAGCTACTATGCTGTAATTTCCTGTGTGCATATGCTTGTATTATGACAGTTTTGAGAATAATTTGACAATACTTATACTACCCACATTGTCAGTGCTGTTAAGGAAACATATGGAGATACTGGAGGATATATTGAGAGTCTTGGACTTGATCTTTTATTTTCAGTCTCCATACATTTCCTTCCATGACAGTATCATCATCCCTCTTGGGACTATGTAAGTTGAAACCCAAACGAAGGAAGGAACAGAGTAGCTTAGCTAATCCTCTGAATGAAAAAATAGTATGCCTCTCAAAAGCACAAGGTGAGCCAAAATATTAAAAGATTGTGAAAATTTGCTGAACGTATATGATTTTTATTTACCTGGTTGGTTTTGCTTTAGAAAGAGCATTTCCTCAGAAAGAGTGAGGATGAGTACCTGCCTTTCACTTTTTAGTGTGAAAATAATTGCAAAATTACCTCTAAAGAACACAACTTCAGGATGCGACACTTTTCAGAAAGAGAAAAGCAATGCTAAGAATTCCGTAATTCAATGTGGTGGACACAACTAAGCATTAATCTTCTTTTGGTAATCTTCAATGAAGCATGTTCATATTAGATTTTCTTCCCTTGCTTGCACCCTGGTTGCTAAGGAGAGGGAATAATAAGATACATGCCTGATTAGCACCTGAAATGCAAGCAGCAGGGAGATCAGGGTGAGAACTATGCAGAGATCTTCCAGAGGCAGGAAAAGCTCTTTATTATAGTGAAGTAATGAGAGATCTTAAGTTCTGAACATCATAGATGGAATATTTATAAGTAAGATTTCTTCAGGTAGTTTTTGTGTTTCTTTGACAATATTTGCTTATTTTTTGTCCTTCTCTTAATGATCTAATATTCTACCATTTGGGCTACCTGAATTTTGCCTGAATGACAAAGAGAAAAAAGTGATTTTTAAAGAAATAAACTGAGATGTGGCATGTGGTGTAGGTTTACAGGGGTGGTATTGCAGTGCGTAGGAACAGTTAATGAACCTGGGGAGAGGTTTATGTCCATGTTGTCACATTTTTACGCTTTTATTCCAGTGGTTTTGCTATTGCACTTCTTGGTTGATCTTCGTCATAGCCAGGTGAGATGGAGAAGGAGGATAGAGAGAAAGGAAAAGGAAGAAGGAAATCTGGGAGAATTTTTTGTCAATTGCCAGGCTGAAAGAAATTGAAGACAGCCTTCACATCCCCAGAGATAATTTGAAAGTCAGTTGTGAGTTTTGTAGTGTGTATAGTAATTTTATACAGATCAAGAAAATTTCACAATAAACTAAGTGAACCTCTGTCTACATAGAACTAATGAAACATTTAAAACAACATGATGTTGTGGTCATCTGACTTCTAGAAAGGGAAGAAACAGCATAAATAGAACAGTAGCTGAAAAAAATAGGTTGCATTATGAAACTTACAAAGCTATATTGTACATACTGTTCATTGAAATAATTAGTAACAGCAGCATTGAGTACTGTAATGTACAGAGCATGAAGAATGGACTTAACATTTTAAAGGGAAGCTAGAGTGTGTCTTTAATAGAAAAATGGAGTGATGTCAGAACTGAAGAAAAGCTTAAATGTTTTATGCTCAGATCTCAAAGTTTACATGTTTTCCTTTTATCTATACACTGAGCTCAGAGCAAAACCAGGATCTCTGCTCTTGAGTTCAGAAGAGAAACAACATTAGCTATGGAGTTTTTTTTTCTGATTCTGGGAAACTACTGTAGAATGCAGACTGTTCAGAAATGCTATGTTCCAAGTAAGTTTTCTTTGTAAGAATCAAATAAGTTAAAGAGAACTGCATAGTCTGGTTTTGAAGATAAGCTTGAATGTGAACCAGCCATAAACAAATGTTGCTATATAAAGCCTGTGAACACAGCTTGTAAAATTATCTTGTGTTATAAGAACATTTATGGCTTTTTGTTCAGTAACTCTGAAATCTAACAATGCATATTCTAGTAGTTTAGTACTTATTAGTTTAATCAATTGTTATAGAAGCAGTTTGATATTTTGGTCAAAAATAATATTAAAAACCCCTGAAGATGACCTCTCAGATGCAAGCAAGCATGTGAACTTGATTTATCTTATCACCAGTTTGCTGCCTTCTCAAAAGCAGAGAGTCAGAATGTGATAGGGAAATAGGGCAGAAATTACTATGATACTAGTCCATTTTTGAACTCCTGTGGTCCCTTTGCTATCAGTAATGGTACATCACTAGACAGATGGACTGACATAGTGCAGAGTTAAGGCCTGCAGGTTTCAATTGTACCTCTGAGATGTTATTTCTGGATTTTGGCTTTGATTTCTCTTGTGCCAAGAGCAGAGGATGCATGCATTTTGTGAATGGAACAGATTAGAAGAGAACATGCCAGCCCACTATATCATTTACAATTAAAAAAAAAAAAAAAGGATCAATACGCTCTAGAAAGTCTATATTTTGACTGTCTGTAAACCCAAATAATACATGACTGTGGTATTAAAAGCCAAAAGGAATGTCGTATTTTATAATTCAGTTGCAGGCAAACAAAGCCTGCTTCAGGATGTATGTGGCACTATAGCAGAAACACCAGTTTTGTCACAGAATCACCCTAAGAATGCTACATAAGACCATGAGATTTATCAAGGAATTCAGCTTCTGGTTTCCATGAGATACAACACAATAACAAACTTGAATATATCAATACACCTTATCTATAGAAAGAATCTTTTTATGGGTAGTCTTTACCTTCAAAAAGATTTAAACATCTTATGACAGTCCAGGAAATGTGTGTTTTGAAAACTGGATGCATTCTGCTGAATCACTGAATTTTCTTGAGTGTATGTATTCAGAGTCACTGTCTGATATCAGGATGGCATCTTACAGCTCAGGGGAAATACACTGGACAGTCTTTAAAACCCAGATTGAGCCCATTGACATAAAAAGCATATAAGGCTACCAGGTTGGCAGCATCCTACATGGAACAATTTTTTTTCACATCTATAGGCAATATGGTCTCGTGCATGGAAAACAGAGGTAAATTAAGAAAGAAAATGTGTGAAGAGTAATTTAGAGATGAGGAATTAAAAGTTCTCTCCAAAAAAGCAAGAAAAACGTATGCAAGAGGGTTATGATTGTATAGCAGAGGCAAGGTTAAATTAAGGACTTTGCTAGATGTGGAGAAAGGGAAGGAGACTCTACAATTTATAAGGAAAGCCTTATCTAGAAAAATACTATCCCAAACTGCTTAGATGCCTATGAATTATAAAGCTAAGGTGGGAAAACAGTGAGGTTTAGATATTTAAAATTTATCTGATTGTGTAGACTGTATTAGTTTAAATAGAGAACTTGTGGCTTTGTGTCTGTTTGCTTTCTGTATTGCCTGTTCTTGAAGAAGGAAATGGTAAACCCGCAGGTTTGAACTTTGGGAAAGGACAAACTAACGCTATCATAGAAGCAGCAGTGGGTGGTGTTGGTTGGGGAAATTGTGTAGTCTCATTGCTGGCAGAGGATTTCCTTGCTTTCAGGAAATCTTCCATGGAAATCATGTCAACCAAGGGAAGATTAAGAAGAGATGGACTTCTACTAGAGTAAAATATAACAACCTGATAAATGCATCAAAAGGAGCATGACCAGCAGGTTGAGGGAGGTGATCCTGCCCCTCTACTCTGCTCTCGGGAGACCTCACTTGGAGTATTGTGTGCAGTTCTGGTGTCCTCAACATAAAAAGGACATGCAACTGTTGGAACAAGTCCAAAGGAGGGCCATGAGGATGATCAGGGGACTGGAGCATCTCCCCTATGAAGATAGGCTGAGGAAGCTGGGGCTGTTGATCCTGGAGAAGAGAAGGCTGCTTGGAGACCTCATAGCAGCCTTCCAGTATCTGAAGGGCGCCTATAGAGATGCTGGGGAGGGACTCTTCATTAGAGACTATAGTGATAGGACAAGGAGTAACGGGTTCAAATTTAAACATGGGAAGTTTAGATTGGATATGAGGAAGACATTCTTTCCTGTAAGGGTGTTGAGGCACTGGAATGGGTTGTCCAGGGAAGTTGTGAATGCTCCATTGCTGGTGGTGTTCAAGGCTGGGTTGGACATAGCCTTGGGTGATCTGGTTTAGTGTGAGGTGTCCCTGCCCATGGCAGGAGGGTTGGAACTAGATGATCTTGAGGTCCTTTCCAGCCCTAACTATTCTATGATTCTATGTTCAGCTGGAGAGTTCTACTAGAAATGTGATATGTGTTTAATTTTATTCACAGTGAGTACTTCCTGGAAAGAAAAACCAAGACAGTGCATATGTCTTTGTGAGGCAGAATCCTGAATTTAAAGCATGACTGAGCTAGAACCTTGACAGCATCTCTGCCTGTCAGATGACAGTAAAATACCCATGTCTGTCAACATCTTGTTTTACAGCTTCAAATATGTTCACTTTTCTAGACAGAGGCTAATAGTGGCAATGGGATGCTCTGATGGTAGAATTAAATAAATCTGATAGATAAATCTGATCATAAAAATGGCCCATCAAAATGATACGAATCATGATAATCACTTTTGTATGAGAGTGCTCTTAGTTTAACAACATCTGTCTGTACATACGTACATGTGCTTAATAATTTTCATTTCTTGAGAAAAATGTGTGAAAAAAAAGCTTGGAAAAATAGCTGGTATACAGATGCAGCTTTAGAGAGCAGTGAAGGACAAGTGAGTTTCACAGTTTAGGTTATTGCTAGAGGGTGGAAATTTAGTTCATGTAAGCCAATGAGGCTTTTGTCAATGTGGTGTTCCAACTAGCTTTTCACAGGTGGCCTGCTATTGTAACTGCACTCAAAATAGTATTGGCTTTTTTTAAAGCTGTAATGATAATTGGAAGTTTGGCACTCAAATATTTCAGCTCATTCAACTTTCAGCGTGCTTGGTGGAGTTAGTCAAAGGAAGCACAATACATTGATCCCCTGGCAGTGGCACAGGAGCAGCTTTTGTGGCTAAGAGTAAGCTCTAAAAAGGAAAGCTATACATAGCATAAGCAATGTATCATTTGGAATATCACTTTCCTTACTGTGTAGGACAGTTGCAGCTGAAGTTAGCTGGAGTGCCTGTTCTAGCAGAATAGCACTAGAATTATTTCTTAGCAAGGGCCTCTGGTGCTGCTGAACTAATACAATGCAGACTGTTGACTCTAAGAATCTTTCTTGGTATGTCATCTTGTTGAGGCTAGGTAAGAGGAATCACATCAAGTTGCTTCTGTGAAGCCGAGATACACAATTTGCCTTGGTTAAAAACCTGTTTGTGTCATACAGTGTGGGGAATGTAATAGTTTGTGTCTTTTATTAACTACTTAAACAATATTCTAGAATTTAACTGCATTTAGGTAGAAATACATTTAAAAGGAAGGACATAGAATAGGTTTTTCCTCAAATTAGAATCAAGAAGAATATTTGGTTTTGTATCTTTTGGAACAAAACTGGGCCACAGAGATACCATTTTTTTCCCCCAGAAAATGTAAGACACCACTTTTGGGGAATTGTAGCGTAGTTATTCATTGTAGAAAGACTTCTCTAAAATAACTTAAAACATTTTTTAGGAAGATAAATAGACTTCCAGATTTGACTGCCAACACAGCTGAACCTTGTCTTAATAATTTCTTTCAGTTTATAGGTTGATAGATAATGTTACCAAATTAGATTGTTAGTTTTGTGAACTGACTTTGAATTAGTGCAAATGACCACATAATAGTCAGGGCAGTGAAAATTCATGCTGTTGAAAAATGGGTTAGCTAGTGCTACAAATCTGCTTCCCAGGAAAATGGCCAAGTGGAACCTTTAGAAGGTCTCATTTTTTCTTGCCTTCAGTCGGGAGATGGAGTAAACTTAAGAGTGTGAATCAATTTGTAGGTTAATGAAAAATGTGAAAAAATCTGTACCTAGGAACCAAACTTAGTGGCTGAAACCTGAAAGACCATTTGAAATTAGGTCATTCTGGCTTCACTCTGAGCTTTGTCTTTTGAGTGTAGTTCACAGAGACAAACAAATACGTTTTTCTCCAGACTTTGCTACCAATTATTTGCCCAGGCGGGATGAAAGGGCCACACAGATTTTGGTCAAGAATGATTGAAATAAGTTCGAATTAGGAAAAGTTTGGCTGATTGTACTGTATGAGGCAAAAGCCTAACTTGAGACTTCAAAAATAAGTGGTAAACCTGGTGTGACTTCTGCTAAAAGGTGTTAGATTCTTCTGTCCTGTCCATATATGTAGTTCAGGTCTAACACTGCTGAAATCACTGATCTTATGGTAGCCTTAAAGTTAAGGAAAAAGCAGGAAATGACAATAAAGCTGGAAATAAGACTGTTGTATAAAGATTGAGCTCCTCTTCTATAACCAATATGAAGTACTCTGTAAGCATGGGATTTTGTTAGAGAAAATTTCATGCTTTGTTGAAAAATACTTCAGCTTCATTGTAGCTACTTTATACTTATCCACCAGTTTTGTGCTACTTGATTAAATTTCTGCTCTCAGAGATTGACCAAAAAGATCTAAAGGCAGAATGCAGGTTGAACTAGGTCTTTTGTATACTCTACAGAGAAAAAGAAATAAAAATCTAAATAACATTATCAGTCCTTTTCTATGAATAGTCTTACCAACAGCTTCTCTCAACTGCTTTTTTTTCTCTCTAAAAAAAAAATAATCTAGATGTCTTTTTTGAGTCTTTTAGAGATTTTGTATCGCTTAATTTATCACTCTAGTAGTCCAAAGGAATGGAAATTGAATTTGAGAATTCAGCCTCAGGCTCTTCCGGATGTATCAGCTTTTTCCTATTCGCTCATTCCAGCACCCATGAGTCAGGGTACCAAATGTTCCTAGTGAGGCTGCTTCCAGTGCCTCGCTGAAGTTGCAGGCAGTTAGTCAGAGATGAAAGAAGCATGGATGAGTACCTATGTGGCATCAGAAAAAATACCATGGAGATATCTCTCTCAACTGAATTAACACTTGGCTGAGATATTTACATAGTTACAGGCATAAGCAGCGTTATTGTATGTGAAAATGGGAAGGAACGTCCTCATCATGAGACATTGGGGGTAAGGGCAATGTCAAGACAGCAAGGATGATCTGTATGCAGAAGGTAGACTGAAGTAAATGAAGAGTGGAAAGAAATATTAAACCACTTGTATTCTTTAAAAGTATGTTAATTCCACTGTTAAATTATGAGCAGCAGTTAGATTTCTTTAAATCAAAGTATGATTCATGTAATTATTGTATTATGATTATCTTTATTAAGGGCCTCAACATTTTGTAAAGGTTTCTGACAAATAGAAGGGAAGCTAAACATGAAAAAATAATCTTGAAGGGAACTGTTTCATTCAATATTTCAATCAATTCAATCATTGTTTGTCATTCACTCAAGAGTATGTCTGAATGAAAGATTATGAATTCTGACTTTTTCAATTTCATTGAAACTTTTTGCAAACATAATCTGTAATACAGAGTCCATCAAGACCCAAGATAAAAAGACCATAGACAGCAAAAACCCCACAATCCAACCTATTCTAATTATTGGGATAATTAGAATATTCTTGCAGTGATTTTATTTGTGTGCTTGATTGGTCTTTACCTCATTTTTTTTCCTGGAAACATCTTTAATATTTGGTTTTGTCAGCTTTAAAAAAATCCACTTGTTGCATGTATCTTGTTATCTGGGCAAAATAATTTAACATTTAAAAAAATATGTAATAAATGTTTGTTAAATACATATGTGAATGATGTTAGAGCCAAAAAAAAGAGAAATGAAGCAGAGAGGAAAGATTCTTTTAGATCAATGAATAGTAGAGCTCATATTGTTAAGTATGCACTACTTTTGCACAGGTGGTCCATGTTACAACTACTTTGGCAGAAAATTAGGAACTGGAGAAATGTTTGGGAAGGTTAATTGGCATTGTAAAATAACTAGTTTCAAGCTCAGCTGTGTCTCCTGAGAAATGTCAGTATTTCATGTTTCTGAATTTATTACTGGGAGTGTTCAGGATGTAACTGTAGTTTTCTCTCTATTTGCCTTGAGTGGCTTTATTCAGGATATTTAAGAAGGCTGAAGCCCCCTACTCAGCGTAAATACTGCCTACTGCATCACATGCTTTCTCTCATTGTGGGATTCAGTTGCACTTACAGAGTCTGTGCAAACTGCTTTACTCCCCCATGTATGATTCAGTTGAGGAATGTGATTACCCTATTCCACATTTTATATTGGAAGAAAAGAAAATATCACAGGGTCAGATTCTGCATTGTAACCTATAGTAATAAAAGTTACTTGGTGAAGACACAGAAAGTCGAGGCAATACTGGCAGCATTCATCCCTAGTTGCAAAGATTCTTTTTAGCAAATCAGGCAGCTGAAACTAAGGATATGGTAAGGATAAGTATGTTGATGTAGAAGAGTGTTAGTTAGCTGACCAGGTTGTGATTTACATCAGATACAGTGCAGAATTCTAGTGTGTTCAAGTTGGACGAGAGGAAAGTTTGACTGAGGTATGTCTGAAATTCTTCCTCTTTGGCATGTTGGGGCTGTCCATGTCGGTGGAAAAGGAATTCTGAACCCAAAGATCATGCCCTGAGTTTTATGGTACATAACCCTTTTTTTTCAGCAGTAAGACTGCTCTTCTTTCAGGAAGCTGAGGCTCTAGGTTTATTTCACCCTGAGTGGTCTCCTGTGACTTAAATTGCCAAGGAGAGGATTTCTCCAGATGAGTATTTCTTATCCCCTCTGTCAGTTTTATACTACAATGCGAGCGGAAATGCAATATTTCTGGACCCACATGGTAGTGAACAGAGAGATGATTTATCCTCAAGTCTGAACAATGAAGGCCTCATTTTTCAGTTTTGATTTGGATTTCCTTCTTGGACCCTCTCCTTTTGGTCTTATATGGTTTCCATTTTTGACTATACTGTCTTCTGTAGCATACTACTTGGCACTGTCCTGGAAAAAAATGGCTATAAATTCAATCACCTCAAAATTCCATGAAGATAGACACCAGTCTTCATTTTCTCAGCAAATCTGCCACCAAAAGACTATACTGTAACAAATGGCTAGTAGGACTGTTAGGACCTTGGTACCATTCAGCCAAGATATATGCAATCTTACTGATTTATTTTGATATGAGCTAAACTAGCAAAACAATTTGTTTAGTGTACTTAAGTGGATATCTGCTTTCGGGAAGATGGAAACTTTACATAATCATAAAATCAACTAGGTTGGAAAAGACCGCTAGGATCATCAAGACCAAAAATTACTGCAGAATTGCCAAGACCACCATTAAGCTATGTCACTGAGGGCCTCTATATAGCACAACTTTAGTCAAGTGAAGGAGTTTTCAAAAAAACCTGCAGGTTTTGACTCTCTCAAAGACCTAAGTAGGCATTCTTGAATTAGTTTTCAGAACACAAATTTCTGAGTTGCATGGAACTTGTAGCTTGGATTAGCTTTTTCACTGACAGGTGTGTTGGGGGCGGTTGAAGACAATGGTTGTATAGATGACTGTAAAGTTCTGCCAGAGAGTAATGTAACTTGAACCCCGTTTAAACCATGCAATTCTATAAAAGGTGGAGCTGACTGATTGTGACTGCTACTTAGTTGACGCTGATAATCAAATAGCCATTTTCTTATAATGTATATAAGGATTATTTTTGTCATTCGTATAGTTAATGGTCTTACTTCTGAATTTATAATTAATAATTTTCTTCCTTAATTTATTGTTAATAATATCTTAACTTTAGTAGTACATTTCTAGATTTTTATTTAAATTGACATTTTGTGATAGTAAATAGGTCAAATCCTTTTCAGCAAGTAATAGCGTTAAAGACTCTCAGGATTTCAATGGATGTAAAATCTGGCTGACTAAAACTACTAACCAAATGTCTGAATCTTGGTATTTATATAAATTAGATAGATTAGAGAGAGATGACTTGTCAGATATCTAAAATAAATTTATATTTTCACTGGATGAAAAGTTAGGAGCAAAGGCAATCTTGATTTACGTCTCATAGTTATCAGACTTCAGGACAGGTCTTAATTGGAGAGTAAAACCAAATCTATACAAGTTCTTTCTAAGCATTTTATTGGGAGACAAAAAATAAGCATGAAAACCAGTATTTTTTTAGTTTTTACTATGGACAATGAGAAAGCTCACTGAGGTCCTCCGGCTAGTATAAACATTTCCTATGTTAATGCCTAATCAGAGGTTTTAAGTCAATGAGGCAAAATAGGAACAGTAAGGTGGATTTATCTGATCTATGGCAGTTGTTTAAATTTCATTCCCTCATATTGAGCTGTGCTTCTTATGACTAGAGAAAACCACAAAGATCACTTCTTTTGTCAGACAGATAGTGCAGATAACCTGTGAAGGCAAAGAGAGGTGTTGCCAGTGAAAAAAAATTCAACTATTTTTACTATGACACCACAAAACTAAGTGCAAAAAAGGGAGTCAGGGCCAGAAGAGACCCTGAGTTGGCAAACAAATATAAGCCACCTTTTATATCTCCTTAAGAAAAAGCTCCAAAAAAGCCAACCAACCAATCAACAACCAAAAATCACAAAAAACCCCAACAAAACAAAAAAGACCCCAAACCACCCAATTACATTTCTAAATGCATTTTTTTTTTTTGCTTTGTTTTTTTTTGTTTTTTTCCTAGGAATAGTAAACAAAATTGACGTGTTTGTAAAGTCTAGGCTGATACCTAAAAGAAGCCAAACCCAAAAGTGCTCACTAAAGTAGTGTTCATTATGTCAGTAATTAATTTTTTTTTCCCAAAAGAGTGTGAAATTATCAGTTTAGTCTGCTTCATTGAAAATTCAGGAAGATGTTGATCTTCCTGTTAGAACAGAAGTAGAGAGAGAATAATATGATAGAATTTCAGAGATTGATTTCCATCAATTGTATTTATGTGTAATGTGTAACATAAATGTAAGTTAAAGCTGGTGGCACCACATTTCGAACTACGGTTTCCCCAGCCTTTTGTATAGAAGTAGTTGGTTTTTAATCGGGACATAGAGGAAAAATTGTATAAACTAGCAGGGTACAACTTAACATGCTCAAAGCCTATTTAGGTTTTGATGTTGTTAAGTAGTCCTAGACAAAAAAAATTGGCAGTCAATGCTAGAACTGTAGATAGGGCTGTGATAATTGCTTTTGGTGGGCTGAGCTCAGCTGCGAACACTCCCCATCATTGGGACTCACATCTGTTTTGATTAGAACCCTAATCTCCTCCTGGTGTCTGGGATCAGCATCCTACAAATACCCCCTTAAGCAGCTGTACCCTGGGGCTTTTGTTACCTGTGAATTCATTTTCACTGGAGAGCTGTGATGACTCAGGTATGCTTTTAATGATAATCTATTGTTTACTATTTTACCCACCCACAGGCTGCAGAAATGTGAAGCAGACAGGATGAAATTTAACTAGAGACCAAGTTATAAATTCCTCTAATTTCTTTATGATTTGCTGTCTGCTTCATGAAGTCTGTGTGTGTGATAATGTCTGCTGTGTATTTTAGTTAAGGTCTATGCCAGCACGAAGCCAAACAAAATAGAAAGAAAATATAAACAAAAGCTCCTCTCACTGTATAGATTATATTAATTTTGAACATGAAAAATACTGAAAGACCACAGCTCCTCAGCAAATAAGGAAGGCAATAGTAGGCTGGACAAAAACATTTACTGCACATTAAATGGTTACTGGCATGAGAAGCGGGTACCCTTCCCCTTCAGAGGAGCTGATGAAGTTTTGGAGGCAACTTACATTTTCAACCCTAATGCATTCTTACCATCATGAGTCATCTGTTGAAAATGTGCTGTCAGGTATTTCCCAGCAGCAAGGCAATGCTAGCTTTTGAGAACACATGAGACTAACCAGAATGCTTTTTGAATTCTTGGGTTTAGCAGGCTTCTTTGAGTCCATATAATGGTCCGATTTTCTGCATTTGTTTGAAAAGTTTTTATCTGTTAAAGAGGATATTAATGAAGAAATGAGAAAAGGGGCTTTGTAGGGAAATAGGTACAGTAAAACCTGTCAAGTAAAATTAATGCAGTAGTGTTTCCTTTATTGTATTACCTTTATTTAATATTCTTATATAACTACAAAAGTAAGTCCCTGGAAAGTTGTATTCCCACTGACAGCTTCCCTGCTATTTTATGGTGGCATCCACTATAGTTAATGGTCTGTCACAGATTCCATTATAAGTTCTGATTTTTCAGGCCTTTATTGTAGCAACAAAATTGTTAGGGATTTCATCCTGTGAGAGTCTGGAAAATGAATTTTAGTTTAAATTGGTTTAGCCATTTTTAAATTGGAGGCAGAGATTTTGTTTTTGATGTGTTATCCATCTTTTTCTTTAATAGGCAGATTTCTTTTCTATGGGAAATTGACATTATTCCTCTGAAGCTGGAAAAAAGAGCCAGAAGTTTGTCTTCTGTCTAGGGTACCTGTTCTGATAAACAGACAAGGAGCTATTTCACTGCTTTCAATGCACTGCAGATCTGAGTCTGCAGATACACACCTATGCAATTTTTTGACAGGTAACACAGCAGTGGGAGAAATTTATAATGTGCAAAGGAGATAGATAGGAGATGAAGAAGGATATAGATGCTCCTATGGCATGGCAAAGTTCATGACCAGTTCCTGATTGTTGATTTACTTACTTGCTGTGATACTTGCATTAATCTTTGCTCTTTAATGTACATCAGCGCCTAAATGCTACTAAAGCTTCTTTCCTACTTTTTTCAAATCTAAGTAATGTAAGAAACCAGCTCTTTTCCTTCCTGTGCAGACAAAATAATTCAATAAAAAGACCAGATGCTGTGCTGAATCCCTGATGCATGTGCCACTGAAGACAAAAGTAGATATAGAGCTGTATCCTGGGTGTCTTGTTGTAATATCAGACTCTGACTTACTTGGCTGTGACTGCAAATGCTGTTGTAGCAAAATTACTGCACATCATTTGATAAAAAGCCACCCATTATAAGATTATTTTTTATAAATAATAAAAAACTGGAAGTGTGACAATATAACACCCATGCACAATGTTGTCTGCTCTCAGGACAGAGAAGCAGCAGCATCTGACCATGTTGTAACAAGACAATCTCAAATGAGGACATCAGAATAAGCATGAGCTGCTGTTTGTGTTTTAAAAAAAGATGTTGCACATACACCCTAAAGAAGAAGGCACCTTAATTTGTGGTTGGTGGCCCACGCTGCTTGAACCACCCCCTTACCTCTGATCTCTTAGACATTAAGGGAGCAGTTTAGTTCTGGTAGGGATGAAAGCAAGAAATGGCCTCTGCAGTGGAATATTTAATTGAAGACATCCAAGGTTGTTAGAAGGACTCGAGTACCTCTGAATTTTGAAAATTCAAAAGTTCAGATATAGCTTCTCCTCTTTTCCCTTGTTGGGAGTCTCATTTTTAACAGCACTAGGGGTGTATGTGCTTTGCACGTGAAAGAAATATTCCCACCTAGTTTATTTACATGAGGTTTCTGTCTCCCTTGTCTGTTTTTTTAGCTGACTGTAGTCAAACCACTAAAGCATCTGTCTTTACTGCAGTGTTGAGATTCCTCCCATTTCACTTACTTTACCCATTCTAAAAGTGGCATTAAAATAACCTGCATTTTCCTTTTCTTACTTTCCTTTAGTTATGTTTGGATTTTGCCAAACAGATTGTCTCCCACATGCCACTGTTCACGTTCATATGTGTGTTCCTGTTCATATGCTGGATACCTCTTTTTTGCTTAACCTAGTAAAATGTCTCAAGTAAGAAGCAGAGAATTCTCTAACAGTCACTGTTTAAACCTGCTTTATCTTTATTCACGTTCACAGTATTTTCCCTTGAAAATTCTCTTCCAACACCTCTTGTGTGACATTCACTGTCATATAAAACCCGATATTAGTTTGGTTTGCTTGCCTGGTTTCCTTAGAAACCTTTCTGAGTGATTTCCTGTTATGGGAATTATCATCCCACATTTAGGAAGGTACAGTTACAACTGAATAATGTTTTGACAGAATTATCAAAATTAAATTGCACACCTTACTTTAGTACCACATTTGGACTAGCCTAATTTATATCTTCAAATCCTAATTGCCTTCTTTTCAATTTTAAGACACAGATCAATGTCCATCATGCTTAGAAAGTCATCAGATGAAGAAAGGTTATGGCTAATCTAGGCACTGAAACATTATATGAAGTAATTTCCTTTTGTAAATCTGATTGCTTTAGAGTCTTTTTAGGTGACAAACTGGACATTTGCATTAGACTCAGGAAATGTTATTACATCATCTGGAAATTTTGCTACCAGCCTTTTTACTTTAGTCGCATGCAACGTACCTAAAGTTATACTGTCTCAGAATCTGATCTCCGGTACAGTGTCACAGGGTCAGGAATTGCTTGGGAATGTTAAGGCTTTGATTCTGATTTGGAATTGATGGGCTCATTTGCACTGACTGATAGAGACTTCAGGTACCATGTGGCTTGCAAGCCATTTGTTTTATTCTGCTTGCTTGGGAACGTCTAGAGCAGATTTATACCTGTTGCTTTGTTACTGCTTTTGCACCCCTGTGTACAGAAATGCATGTGCCTCATGCCACTGTTTTAGTGACAGCATGCTGTTGCAAGACTGGCTATAGCTGTTCTTTAGTTTACTTGCTAGAATGTAAGCAAGGTTGTGTTGTTTTTTTTTTTTTTAAATTTAAAGCTTTAATTACACAGTTACTATTATAAAATATGATACATGATATAGATTAAGATTAGTAATATTATCTATATAACATAATGATATACTATATGATAAATTCAATGCATAATGATATAATATATGATAAATTGAATACTATTTGTTGCAATTCCCCACAGCCATTAATCTTCATCATAGAATGGGTTGGCTTGAAAGGAACCTTAGAGCTCACCTAGTTCCAACCCCTCTGCCATGCACAGGGACACGTTTCACTAGACCAGGTTGCTCAAAGCCCCATCCAACCTGGCCTTGAACACTGCCAGGGATGGGGAATCCATAGTTTCTTTGGGCAGCCTGTTCCAGTGCCTCAGCACAATAAAAAATTTCTTCCTAATGTCTGATGTGAATTTATCTTTCCATTTAAAAAATAAGTAATCCAGTACATTGTGAACTTTTCAATATTAACAATGCTCTCTAAGGCACTACTTTCCACAAGACAATAGAGTAGATGCAGGTATTACTAAATGTGCATAATGAAAAATAATGTTGGATTTTGTGCTGCAAGTGAAATGAGCTGAGCATTTCTGGTTTCAGATAAAATCTGAAGCTATTGGTCATATTAACTTAGTCCTTTTTTTCTTTTCCATATTTTATTTCTAAGGAAAACATGCTAATAATGCACTTTCCTGTATATTTAAGCACTGGGTAGGCCGATGCTTGCTTTGGTAGTGTGTACCCCTTGTGGTCAAAGTATCTGAGATGAAATTATTCATTGCGCTCTTCTTCCTAACATAGACCATTATTCCTTACCTGTGATGTCAACTGTTTTTTTTCTTTTACTTGTAAGATTGTTGCAGTGAAATTTTGTGAGTGTCTTAGGTTTCCCATCTCTGTTTAATTCAGGATTAATTGCTGAATATTATGCACATAAATACTAAACATAGAAAAGCCTTTGTCGAGAGCTATATGTTGGAACTATCTCACCCCTCCAAGTTCAGCAGTGCATCATGAGTTCTTTAAGAGTTGTGAGCAAGTTGAATGGCATTTCTGTGTAGGAAAAATGGATTTTGTATTTATTAAAATGAAAAGCCTGCACTGAAGATAAGTTGCATACTATGATGTAGTAAAAATATATACAGGTAAAAAGGGAAGTTAAAACTCTTCACAGTCAGTAGTAGGCTGATGTAGCGTATTGATACAGTTTATTAGTTCTAGGCTTTTATATGATACAGTATAAAACCCCCAAGTTAAAAGGTAGTGCTGCTGGGCATAAAATTTACACGGTTGCAGTTTTTATTAGTCACTGATCTCTTTGTTGTTGTGAAGTTATAAAAACTAATTAGCATATTAGAAATGTGTATGTGAATGCTGTAAAAGAATCTTATTACATTTGTAATTTGCTGGCTGGCATAGGCATATTATAAAATAAATTCATATTCTGCCATATCACTATTGATTTTAATTTGTGAGCAAAAGGCAAACCATATGGTCAGAAATAGCTGAATACTGTCCCTTACAATTCTGATATTTCAAGTAGTCATAGGATTTAAACAGATTGCTTTTAAAGCCATTATAAGAGAAGTGGTTCTGATTTTTTTTTTTTTACATAAAATTAGAGGGATCCTATGTAAATCATATCTGCCTTTTGGGTGCGATTAAAATCCAGGCCACCAGCAGCTCTATCTCTATAAAGATAACTAATCTGATGTCAGATGGGATTATTGAACCCAAACTGGGAAATTTGGAGAGTTTGTAATCCACTGGGAGACACCCTTTTGAAGGTGATTCAGGTAGAAGAGATATCATGCGTAACGCCGTGAGGCCTCACTTGGAGTATTGTGTGCAGTTCTGGTGTCCTCAACATAAAAAGGACATGCAACTGTTGGAACAAG
>JAOEHY010024235.1:2871-45891 GCA_025447955.1 Psilopsiagon aurifrons
CAAATTTTTCCCGGCCCCCCCCCCCCCCCCCGCTGGCATCGCTCTGCCTTCGCCCGGCTCAGCCCTGGGGGCAGCAGCGTGAAGGGATCCATGGGCTGCCCATGGTGAAGGTGTCCCGGCTGGGTTAGCGAGCAGTGGGAAAGGAAGCCATGGGAGGAAGGAGCACTGTTTCATCTTTTGTTGCTGTCTGCACCGGTGCTTGGAATAACATGAGCACATGCAGCCGTGTTCCCTGCGGAGCAGAGGAAAGTCCCCTCCAGCTTCTGCCCACGCTGGGCTGATGGGAGGGAATGGGGAGGAGGAGAGAGAAACAACTGCCTGCTCTAACACATCCAAACCCTGCCCCTGGAGACCCTGCCGGGGAGCTCTGAGGAGCAGGGAAGGTTTATCCCCTCTTTAAGCAGAGCTGGGATGCCCATCCTTCTGCACCGTGGTGGTGGTGGATGCAGGAGCTTCAGCAGCTTCCTGCCTTCCGTGTGCTCCTCAGAAGCAATCGTGTTCACATCAGCTTGAAGGTAAAGAGGTCTCTGTGTGATAAAGCCAGTGCTGAGAGCCTCAGCTGTTCACTGAAGAAGATGGGGAGCTGGGAATTTTCCAGCCCAGGCTGGTTTGTCCCCCAGCAGCTGCCTCTTCAAATAATGACACTACCTAATCACCCCTTTCCAGTGTATCATAGGATCATGGAATGGTTTGGTTGGAAGGGACCTTAAAGCCACCACTGCTTGAGCAGGAGGACCTTCACGGTATCTGATTAGTGGGAAGGGAGAAAAGCTGCCGTTTTCAGCTTGATTGCATGCAGATGAATGGAGTAGGTAAACTGGGAGGCTTGTCGTGCTCCCACCTCCCACTGGGCTGCACTGGGAGAGGATGTGCGATGGGAGGAGGAGGATTCTGCTGCTGAGAGTTGACGAGGCAAAAATGTTATTAGAAAGTGTGAGTTTTCAAGTGGAGAAAACATGAAAAAAGAAAGAGCAGAACAAACCAGAACTGTTGATAAATGGGATCATTTTGGTGTCGTAGTTTCTGGGATTTTGAGTGGCATGTTCTGATCAGCTCTGAACTGATGTTTGCAGACCGCTTGAGGAATGAGGCAGCACAAGAAGTAACGTACAGAAGGAAATCAGGCAAACCAAGTAAATGCAGAAGATGATGATGCAGTGACTTTACTCACCCATTCTTCTCGAATCATTTTTACAGGCCAAAATAATCCCCATTGTTTTTTTCCAGTGTGTACAACCTCTGTGGGCAGGTTTTGTTCTTCGCACTCCGTGGAGGATATTGGCACAATACAAAACCAAGTGTTTCAGCTTGAAATGCTGATGGAGGTTTAAAGAAGCTGCCTTTGTGTTTTGTTGGGATTTGAGCCTGGGAATGGCTTTCTACCGAATTATGCGAGGAAGATTTCTTAGCCAGGAGTGGATTTTTTACGGTCTGGGGTAGCTTTTCTGACCATTTCCAGAAACTACTGACAAAGCAGGTGCTGAGCTCTGGGTCCTGCAGAGCGCTGGGCACCAAGGCCCTCCTCAGTGCGTGTTGCTCAGCTTTCCTGCAGCTCCAATGTCCTGTTGCCATCCCAAATGGGAGGTTTGAGCTGCTCATGGCTGGCAGACCTTTGTGAGCAGTGAGGCAGCGCTGCTCTGTGCGCAGGAGGTATTTAGCTCAAATATTTGATCCTATCGAACACCCCCCAGCTGATCGGGGAGCTGTGAGCCCACAGGGACTTGGATTTCCTTCATTTTCCAAGAATCCCATATGGTTGCTGGGGTGGCAGATGGGAGAGTTTTCTTTTCTGGGGGACGTAAGACAGCACTGGATTGACTGCCAGGGAAAAATGAGATTTCTGAAGGACTGTTGAGTTCTCCTTAATTGCAGATACAATTTGCTGGTGACTAATGTACCCAGACTTGCAGAATTACCTCATGTATTAGAAGTGGTGGCACGATGGAAAAGATGTGACTAAGATGCTGGCTCCTGATTTACCAACACTTCCCTCCTAAACTGCTGTTTGGCTTCCTACTGGCACATTACAACTTTGCTATTAATAATTAAGAGGTTTAACACAGTTTGAAAGCATTGGTTCAACATAAAACCTGTGCCAGCTCGATTTCCAGTCTGCTGAGAGCCTTTTGAGCAGGGAAGGAGCTGGGAGGGGGTTAGTGATGGAGCAGAAGATACAGCTGCTGAGCAGATGGAGTGAGGCAGAACACATTGTGTCCAGGCTGGGTGCTGTGGAGAACACAAAGACACGTTAGCATGGACCTGTGGTTGCCTCTGTTCCATTGTCCTGCCCCATCTCTTCTGCTCTGTCCTGCTCCCAGTGCTGGAACAATGTTCCTGGAGGAGCAGTGAGTGGTGGGTAGGTAACTTGGTAGTGATGCTGTGCATTCTCTGTGATAAATGAGTTATGTGACTGTTAATGAAACACTGTTCCATATTAAGATAGCACAATGCTTCCGTCGCCTGGATCTCACTGCTGGGGAACACAGTGACCGACCGGTTGCCCTGACATCCACACCAATCCAAGCTTCCTTCCTGCAGTGCCTCCAGCGCTTACTCATGCTGAAAACACATCCATTGCTGATTCTCTGCTTATTCACTCAGCCTTTCTCCAGCATTAACATCAGCCTCTAAGCTTCCTACACCAAACCAGCAGTGTCATTACATTCCTTTGAAACATCAAGCATCATCTGCCTGCATTTGGAAATGGAAATGTTTATTAAGAGGGACAACAAAAAACTCCAGCTGGCCTTTCCCAAGGTCAAGCTCTTTCCAGTCTTGCTTTTACTCTAGTGGAAAAGCTTTTAGATGGTTTTTGAAATTACTAAAGCAGGGAAATATTTCTACGCATGGGAAATATGCCAAGCAGCAAAGTGACAAGACAAACCAATGTGCTGGGTGTCTTCAAGATTACAAAGAGGGACACGTCCATGTTGTTGAAAAGAAGATTCTGTAATCTGTGCTCATGGAGTCAGAGGAACTAGTAAATGGAGATGTGGGGAAAGTCCATGCTACAGAAGCTGAAAGTTTTGGATCTGTTCGGTCAAGTGATGTTGGCTGCAGTGCATTTTAGCTGCCCATTTCCCAAAGCATATCATTATTTTCTACCTGAATGATTATGCAGCAAGATAACACCCAAGAGAATGACACTGGAGGGAGTTTAACATCATTTTCTTGCATTTAAAGTACCAAACAGAGGAAGTCACCTGCCAATCTGAAGCCCTGCGAGCTAATGGTCGTGTACAGGGTTGTGTGTGATGCCATCACTAACCCGCAGTGCAGCCACAGCCTGGGGGTTGCTTGCTTGAGCCCATCCATCTGCGTGTCCAGCATTGCATGAACTCCATGAGCTTCTCAGCCCAAGGCTGCTCCCATTTCATTTAGGCAACAGAGCCATGTCCGCTGGTGAGCTGCAATCTTCTTGATTTAGCAGTTTAAGGGTCCGGGTGTTAAATAATATTGTAATTGGGTTTTTTTCTGGTTAGCTCTGAGAAGCGCCTTATGTTCTGCAGCTTTGTTTTATAGGAGCAGAGCAGGAGGGAAAGGGCTGGGTGGTTCCTGATGTATTTTAATGCAGTCAGGGATCGATAATGTCAGAATGGGAATATTGTTATTTATTCTTGAGGTGATGTCATAGAAGGGCTTTAATTCACGAGTAGCCTGTGCCCATTCATGGTCCTTAGATGTTCTGTGTCAGAAATAGCCCCGAGTTCCACAAAAACAAACACCAAGTTGTAAACATTTTTGAAGTGGAACTGATGTCCTCTTGGCCAGAAGAACAAAGCAGCAGAAGTTGTCTAGAAACGTTGCTGAGAATAACTCTTCAGACCTGTAAATGCCTGGGGGACTTGGGCTGTGTAAAGAAAGTGCCAGAGGCAGATTGCAGAGAGAGGGAATTGGGAAGAGGTGGGTTATGAGAAGGGATTAGAAAAGAGGTTTTTTAGCCCCAGCAACTGGGAAGGAGACTGGAGTCTGAAACAGGAGTTAAATGCACTGATTTGCTGGAAGAGCCAAAGGGGCAGGCGGGAGGTGAAGGTGTGGGTGCCCCATGGGCTGAGCGCTGCAACACGACGTCCTCCTGCACCCTGCCCGGGCAGTTCACAGAATGCTGCAGTCACACATGGACCCACAGGAAAGGCGAGAGCCTCGGGATGTGTTGGGCTGTGGACTCGTGGAGTTCCCTCTGCTGCTTCCGCTGGGAAGAAGGCCATACCCGCCCTGGAAGAGTCTAATTTTAGCCACTTCTCTGCTTCCTGCTGCGGGTATTTTTGGTTCTCAGCATTTTTTTCTCTGTTTTGTTTCCCACTGTGCACCCGACAGGAAGAGCCCCTCGCAAAGTCCTCCCGAGTAAGAAGAAGGAAAAGAGGACGTTTGCTTCCTGCAGGCAGAGCTGAGAGCAGGCAGCAGCCAACACTTCCCCAAAGCCTGTCACCACCTCTGCTCTTTCCACGAGAAACAGAAAGGAAATCGGATCCTGCAAGAAAACCATTTTCCAAAATGCAGAGACCTCGGCATAGTCTGTTCACTCCATGCACTGACTTCTCCAGCCAGACAGGACTCGGGTCTTGCAGTCTATAAGCTCAGAAAGGTGATGCTCAGGCAGTATCTTGGGAATAAATACCTGTATTTCATGGCAGGAACACTGTGTGCATCATAGCCCATGGTCTGCAGGTGCTGTAAGGGCCACCAGGAACGTCCATGTGCTCTTTTTTGAGGAAATGTGCTGGAAGGGCCTGCAGAGCAGGACCATGAGGCTGAACAGGGTCAGCGTAGGACCGTGGTCCTCTCTTCTGTGAGCAGCCTGATTGAAACAGGATGGTTCTTACACCCCAAAATCCACATGCTGTCATTAATATTTCTCTCAGTTGTTTTGGTGGGCACAGAGAGTGTTCTCTTTGCCACCAAGAAGCAAAAAAAACCCAAGCCTTGCTCCAAAATGAGTAGCTTCTTAGATAGAGGCTAGCTTGAGTGCTGGTTCTTGCTGTAAGGCTTTGTTACTGCATCCTTGCAGAAATAACCCTGCGGATGGCATTGATGGCATCAGCACTGTAGTTGGTGCAGCAGGCTGCAGTTGATGGGGCAATGACAGAGCCAACTTTAGGAGTGAGAGCTGCATTCTTTTAAGATGATTTCATCTCAAAAAGCGTGTTGGGGATTTCTGCTCCTGGAGCCCTGTGTGGTTGGATGTTCCTCCTGTTGGGCAGTGCGAGGGCTGGGATCAGTGGCAGTGCTTGGTGATGGCCATCCCATGCTGCAGGCTCAGCAGTGAGATGTCCCATAGGGGCAGTGGGAGCTGTGGCAGGGGGGCTGGTGGGTGTTGGTGGCTGCTCTCAAGGGGGCAACCCCAACCGTGTTTCAGCCACCAGTTCATGGCCCCCTCCAAGTCCCACCTTGGCCAAACTCCTCTTTGAGAAGGGCATTGCTGTGCCATTTGGTTTGCTCTCTCCTGCCCCAGTGTGGGGGTCTTGTGGTCCCTTGGAGACTGCTGCCCACTGGGTTTGTAACCAGTGACAAGATGGGCTGATGGCAAGAGGTGTCTAAACTGTCCTAGGGTCATCCTGCCCTGCAGATGGCTCAATGAACAGGAACCTTGCTGAAGCCAAGAGCTGGAGGACCAAGGTTTACTTCCCAAGGTAACACTTCTTGCCTACAGAAAACCCATGTGTGGAGCAGGTAATGTGCATTTGATGAAGAGCTTTTTGAGATCACCAGAATGGAGGAGTCTACATGAACAGTGGAAGGCAATGGTAAGATGGAAGGCACTCCTAGCAGGTCCTCTGCCTTTCAAGTGGTAAACCCATGCATTCATATTCCATTTGCCATGTCGACATGTACCGTCTTGAAGGCTCTCTATAGTAGCTTAGCTGTCTAGAGCCAGAGAACATTGTGTACAGCTATTACAACCAACAGGTTTTGCCTTCCAAATTGCCAGCTCCTCTTGCAGTGCTAACAGTGAAGGAAATGTCCTAGTTCTTGCTACCCAGAGAGCACTCTCCATGTCTACACATGCATCTACCATGTGCTCTCCATTAGAGGGCAGAAGCATGCTTACCCAGTGATAAAATAGTCCCAAATTACCGTCCCTGTGTGTTTCATAGCTCGGGGGAGGTGGGACATCACCACGAATGGCCAGAGAGCGACACCTGCTAGAAACAGAAAGAAGCAAGAACTGGTGCTTGAAGGGTTAATTTCTGTGGCTTGGGCTGATTTGGTGGCCTTTGTAGCACCTCCTTCTGTTTAAAGTTGGAAATAGATTTAATACATGGTAAGTACCAACGTGTCACAGGTTTGTTAAAGACTAAGGAATATGGTTATTACCCGTTTTTTAAAGGACTGACAATTCTGATGATAGCAAAATGCCAAAAAGATTGTTTTTAAATAGTGACAATCATAAGGAGAGCATTTTGGGGATGTGAATAGTCTTCCTGTGAGCATTCCTGTTTGACAGCCCTCCTGTGCCAGCTGCGCTGCACTGCCGTATCTCATTTCTATATGCATGTAATCCTCTGTTGTAATAAAGGTATTGCCCGTAATTACAAGGGGAAAGCATTAGTTTCTGTTGGATGCAGTGGCACAGCAGAAGCCGAGAGCTTGGCCTTAAGCAGATGCAGACCTCAGGGTGGCTCAGACCAACAATTTAACTTTCTTTGGTGTCCTCTGGGTGCCCTTGCTGTGGTGATATTTATGACATGGACACGTTCTCTGGGGAAGCTGGACCGCATCCACAGACCTGGCCTTTCAGGTCTGAGTTGTCACCAGCAGGGAATGCCAGGGATTGCTGCCTGCCAGGGCTATGAAGGACACACAGGAACTGCTTGGGAGGTGCTGCCTCTGGCAGAAGCCCGGATGCCCAGTGATGAGCCTGGTGCAGGCTCTTGTCAGGGCATTGGTGGCACAGATGTGTGAACTGGAGGGGAGCTGATGTGCCAAGGGCGACATTTTCGTTCTCAGGTGCTAAATTGTAAATCAGAGAATTGGGAGAAAACATAAAATTCCAGATTAATCATGAATATTTTCTGGAGACACTCTTGGGTGTTGGGGGAGGTTGGTGCTCTTCAATAACTGAGGGTTTACATCAGCTTGAAATGGAAGAAAAATGTTTGTTCTCTTCTCTTCTCTGTTAATATTTACAAGGGCTTGCAGGGACAGGCCAAGGGGAACGGCTTTAACTGCCAGAGGGGAGGCTGAGATGAGCTCTTCCCTGTGAGGGTGCTGTGCGCTGGCACAGGGTGCCCAGAGGAGCTGTGGCTGCCCCATCCCTGCAGTGCTCAAGGCCAGGTTGGACACAGGGTCTTGGAGCAACTGCTCCAGTGGAAGGTTTGAGGTGGAGCCAGATGATCTTCAAGGTCCCCTTCAAGCCAACCAAAGAGGTACTCATTGATTCTGTGAGTTCATTCTGGGCTTCAAGAGCAGAAGCCAGGGGCAGAAACAATGAACTTCTGTGGTTGTGATCTCAGAGGTGTTGAACGAGCATGAGTTAACTCTTAACCCATTGCGCTTCTTCCAGAGACATCATCTGTTATTAAAGGTTTAGGCACCCCACTGTGTGTGCTGTGCTCCCCGCTTGGTCCGTTCTGGAGGGAGGGGGCTGCTTTCATCCCCTCTGGAGGTCGGGGCTCGTTTCCACTGGTCCAAGCTACGCTTCTCAGGAGGTTCTCGAGTGCAAAGGAGGCTCAATCACTGCGTGGTGCAAGAGGGAATCTGAGTTTAACATCTGGGTTTAACGTGGGTTAAAACAGCCCCGTGAAGGGCTGTTACTGCAGGGCTGAGGTTTACCTGCATGCTCTGGAGCTCCCCTCTCCCTCCATCCCTTCCCTCTCCCTTGGGAGCCCCCAGCTCCTGGATGAGGATGGCCCAGGGGTTGCCTGTGGGGTGCCACCCTATCCCCACTTCATCACAGCCCTGTGGGATCAGAGGTACCATTCCTCAGCCAAGAATTAAAACATAATCATGATGCTCTTTGTTTTCATGGAGGCATTTTCAGTGTGGAGAGGTTTTTCTGGTGCTTTATCAGGGATGGAGTTTACAGTTGGAGTTAAGGAATACAAATGAGGTGCTAAGCATGGAAATGGTAGAAGGTGAATCAGCCACAAATTGGTATTTTACTACAAGAATTGCTTTTTGGTGAACCCGAGAATGACCTGGATCAAACGGTTTTGAAGGAACCAAACACTTTTGCATGCATTTACTAGTTCAGTAACTTGATTCAGTGTCAATTGATAGCCATAGCTTTAAAGTGAGGAATCAGGAGCAAGTTGCATGAGGGGAAAAAGAGTTCTCCGGTGTAAAACACGGAAACCAAATCAATGGAGTTGATGAGCATGGCAGGAGCCCTGGAGCACTGGTTACCTCGTTGGTATAACCAGCCCGTGGGGTCCCAGCACAGCCCCTGATGCTGCAGAAACCTTGTGGGGTGCTGTGGGCTGGAGATTTGCTCCAGATCTTTATCTTCAGAGAGGTGATAACATGGGAACCCCAGCCCTGGCCGGCTCCATCCTGTAGATAAGGAGCCCCCAGGACCCATGTGGTCAGACATGGGAACAGGCTGTTGGGGCCAGGAGCCATGGAGCAGGGTCCAGCCTCTGACACAAGTGATGTGCTGAAGGGGGATGGAGGCTGCTGGCAGGAGCTGTGACGTCCAGAAATACCAGCAGCTATTTCTGGGAGCACTGGGAGGGGAGTCACACAAGGCAGGTAAGTGCCTGGGCTGCACAGGGGGTGTGTGGCTCGCTGGATGGGGTGATGGAGCAGGGGTTAATTGGAAGATCCGGCTCTTGTTGTCCAGAGAAATGCAGATCTGGCCTTGAAACATTTCCCAAGGTCTTGGCACTTCATTTCGTAGCTGTGTCTCATGCTCTGAATATTCCCAAGGCACTCGCTATCGTTGGATGTCGTCTGACTGTCTCTTGGTTGCTGTTTGTTTCTGTGGTGGCATGTTGATAAGGTATCTGGTTATGTCTTGCAGCCCTCAGAATCCAAGCCCAACGTCACCCCTCTCACCGTCCTGGCCCATGTTCTCTGCGCCATCAAGTCCTATGCCCACCTCCTCTACGTCCAGCGACTCATCCCCCATCAGGTCTGTTGCAGAATTCGCTTTGCTTTTTGTTGCTTTTGCTATTTTCTGTTTGATTTACTTGGTTTCCCCACTTCACTTCCCTTTTCCCTTCGCATCCTGCTCAAACCCTCCCTGTGCAGCTTTCTGCACTAAGCAAGAGAGGAGCTTTCCAACATCTCCCACCCCGGGAGGGACCCTCTGAGTCCCCAGCAGGCTCCCACTGGCCCTGTGGGTGATGCTTGGTGTGATGGGTGGTTTCTGTGGGTTTCCTCAGGCATTTCAGCTCCTGCGGTTTGCTGTACTCCTCTCTGCACAGGTAAGATGTGTAATGTGTAACCTTAGTGAAACGTGGTAATACCTCATTTTATGGCCACTTCCTTTTCTTATCTGGAATCTAAGGAAGGTAAAGAACACGTGAGCGCACCACAGGCAGCATCTGGGACCTGCGCTGTGGGTACCAGGGAGGCTTGTGGGGAAAGGCAGGGCAGCGTCCCCTCTGCCCTGTGTGCAGGGTGGGATGGGATGTCCGCCCTCCAAGCCCATCCTGGCACGGAGGAGCACGAGGCCGATGTGGTCCCCAGCAGAACGTGGCTCCCAGGCTTTAGCAGGCGCAGGCGGCTCCAGTCGCTGCTCCTGGGGGGACGTGTCAGACCTGTTTGCTCATGACAGGCACAGACCAAGCTCTTCCCCCGCACCCACAGCACACAGCTGCTGCCTGTGCAGCACTGCCTGCTTGCTGGGTTATTTATTTGTGTCTGCAAAGGCCAATAGCAGCGCGATGCCACCGAGCAGTCTTCCTCTGGGGGAGAGGCTCGTCATCCCTGAAACTGCACAGGGGCAGACGGTGAAGTTCCTGAGTGCTTTGCTGGCCTTGTGCCATGCTCGGAGGCACAAACCTAACGTGAGCGATTGATGGGGTCCAGCATTTCAGTGCCTGATGACTGCAGGGCTCATGGGTCCGGGCACAGCCAATGGGCAAGGGGCAGCCTGCGGGGGTGCTGGGCTGCGGGGATCATTTCTGGGGAAGAAAGCGACACCTTCAGTGATTCAAGGTCAGCCAGAAAATAGCTTTTGTTGCCCACCTGGCAGTCGCCTCCAGCTCTGCGCGAGTGGTGCCTCCTGGCACTGAAGGGCTCTGGAGCAGGAGGAGTGTTTGCCCATCCTGGGTTTGAAGTGTTTGGCAGCTGCTCCTGTCAGGCAGCTGGAATCCGGAGACAAGAGCCCTGTGCTTCGGGGCTGTCTTCACAGCAAAACCAGACGCATTCACAGCTTCCCTGGGCGGTGGTTTCGGTGAGAACTGCTTTTGCCACGAGGTGAAAGTGCGGCGCTTCCCTGGGCTCGCTCGGGGGGGATTCTGAATACACTCAGGTCCCTGGGAAGATAAAAATTGGTGAAAACACTGACGGGGGAATGGTGACGCCTGGTTCCTACCGCAGCAGCTCCGGGGCTCTTCCACTGCTTCCCTTGACTGTACCATAGCTGAGCTGTACCCCACTGCAGAGCTGGATGCAGGCGCTGGGCTGATGGGCAGGTTCCCACCATCACCTGGTGCTATCCCAGCTTTGCAGCAGCCTTCCTGGTACCCAAACCCGGGAAGGATGGGTGGGAGGCTCCAGCAGCGGGGGACCCCTCTGCGTGCCTGCGCTTTGCTGCCGGGTCCTGAGGTCCTTCATCTTCTCTGTGTGTCTGCCAGTGATCTGCTCTGTTTCTGGCTCTCTCTGCTCCCACTCACTCCTCCGCAGCGTGGGCACGCTGACGCTTCCCCACTAAAATCTAATGGATCTTAAATCTTTTTTATCTTCAGGTACTGTCTCTAAGGAAGCGCTGCAAACCCTTCCCCAGCCTCTTTGCTTTTCTGTTTTGAAATACACTTCCCTAAGGGCTGTTTCTTCCTCACGAAACCCTCGTTGTGGCTGCAGCTGCACTGGCAGCGATGGCTTTGGCAGGCAGCGGGGCTGGTGGGCTCCTGCTGCCAGCTTCCCTCCGTGCTGGCCTGCTGGCTGGGTATGGCCCTTTGGAGACTTGCAGAACCTTCCCAGCTCTTGGGGAGCTCCTGGGCCCAGCCTCAGGGCTGCTGGTTCTGTGGGCACCAGACCCGGGCTGTGGTCCAGCTCAGCTCACACTGACATTTGCAGTGCGGGGAAACACGGTGCTGGGGGCTCATCCCCGAGAGCCTTCAGCTTCCTCTGGTGTCTTCCTCGCTCTTCCCCCGAGCAGTGTAACCATGGACCCTCGCAGAGCAGTATTGATCCTCGGGCCCCTCTTCAGCACGCAGCACTCACGCAGACCCCTCCATTGCAGCGGGGAGGGGATGCTGTCACCTGCGAGCAGTGGGGTCGGTACCAATGCGTGTTCTGTCTTTGCAGCTCGCCGCTACGGAAAGCCCGAGCTCTGTACGCCTGCAAAGCAGAACACGACTCAGAGCTCTCCTTCACGGCGGGCACCGTGTTTGACAACGGTGAGTCCCTGACCCAGTGCCTGTGGGGGTGAGGGGAGATGGGCTCATTTCTCGGGCTGCAGTTCCCAGTGCGTTGGGAAAGCGGGATCAGGAGAGCTGTGCCCGCTGCCGTAGCAGCCAGGGTTGCTCTGTGCCTGCCGCTGGGCTTCCCTGGAGCAAGAAGATCTCATTCCGTGTAACATACATGGGGGATGCTACAGGGCCAGTAAACCAGCGAAACAAATAAAGCTACAGAGCAGGACACTTGCTATTACTTATTTTAGCCCAAAGTGTTGCAAATTACTGGAGGTGTTCTTCCTGTGGCCCAGGTAAGGATTTGGACTCTTGAGTTCCTGGGTTTCCTTTTAGTCCCCTATTTAAGGACTATCCTGTTTCCATCTCTAGAAATCCCATGGAAGAAGCAAGTAGAAATACTTGAAACACAGGCATTAAATCTGAGCTGTGTCTGGCTTTACTTTACTGAAAACAGCTGATCATCCAGGAGTCTTTAGGATCTGTGTGGAAACTGCCTTCTCAAGAATCTGATTTATTATCTAAGGGAATTAAATCCTAAGGGAAACGTGTGAAATAGGAGGGATGAGTAGGTGGGATTCTCCTCCCCCCCAGAGTAGAGTGCAGGGAATCCATCCGGCAGAGATGTCCCCTGTGCCACCTCCAGGCACTCATCACCCTGCCCATACCAGTGGGGTCGGGGCTGCTGCCCAATGCTCCTCGTGTCTGTGCTGGGCTGTGACCACACATCCCACCAGGATCCAGACCCTGAATTTAAATGTAAGGGAGAACTGGTGAGCATTGACTGACGCCAGTGTTTGCCATATACAGAGCCATTCCCCAGTCTTCTGGGTAGGAGAGATTAGTTTCCAAGTATCAGCACCAGAAATATTCTCTGCAGCTGCCATAATGTTTCATGCAAGAGATAGAAAAGTAACGTGTGCTTTTTAACTCTGGTTCCTGGGAGCTGGAATAGGTGGGCTCTGGTTAGTCAGCTTTCTGGAGATGATGTTAATGAACACAGACTGTTTCTTCCATCAAGGGAAAGAGACTGTGCCCTGTGGAATGAAGCAGCTCTGGTTTAGATAGAATCCAGTGTAAAGAAAAGACTTCTTACTGTTTTCCAGGCAGTTCTTGGCTTTCATATGTTCATCATTGTCATTCGGGAAACTGCTACCACATGCGCTGGTTTTGCCCTGGGATATATATGAGAATATAGCAGAGAGGGGTAGAGAGCAAGTACATGTGAATTGAAGAAGATACTTCTTCTAAGCAGCTCCATAGATATCTTATAAATAAACATGTTCTCCCCTTGGAGAGCCCATGGGAATTAAAGCAGCTAGGAGGGGAACAAGTTTGAATTAAATACATTGTGTTTGCTATATAAAAATCAATGGATTATTCAGGGGCAGAACCATACAGCATGTTCTAATCACTTAGCAGCCCAGCTGAGGCTCACGTTAGCTGTGAGGCTGTCAGGAACAGCACTGCTCGGTGGAAGCATTGTTATGATGGAGGGGCTTTATAAAACCCAGAGAAAGCAGATGGATCTTGGGAGTACTTAGAGGCAGGTTCTGGTTTGACTTGAAACTGAGGGTGCACATGGATGAGCAGCACCTCGGTCTGATAGGGACATCGGGGTGCTGCTGCCTGCACCGAGTGACAGCGCAGAGTGACCAGCACCGTGTTCTGAGGGGTCCATCTAAACTCCACAGCACTGGTCCTTTTAGCTACAGGAAACCTGGGGCCTCCAGCAGATCTTTGCATGGGAGGGATGGCCTGGATCTGTGGAAGCCTGAAACTGGGGAAGGTGGAAGTCACGGGTCAGGACAGGGATGCTCATGTGTGGTTTTAACTCATGATCACCCCTGAAATGGAAAACTCGGTCTTCTGAAGCCATGAGCCCCCCACCTTGAGCTGGTGCTGACAGACACTGAAGTTCTGTGCTACATGAGGAAAGTTGTGCTGCCTCTGTGCTCTAATTCTGTAACTGAGAATGAGATTCCCCTCTCTGCCCATGTGCTCTGCTCTGTGCGGCAGCACCTGCCCAGAAATAAGTGTCTGTCTTTGGGACACAAGTGATTTTTTAAGGCAAAGGCAGTAGCTGGAACTCACGTGGCTTTTGATTAAAGCACTTTCCCAGCCCATTTACTGAGACCAGAGGGCTGGAGACAGACACACGCACACCACTTATGGCCACTGTCGGCTGGCAGGGGCACTGTGAAGCCTCATCTCCAAAAGGGATGTAACCCAATAACTTTTAATGCAGTTTTGCCCTTGGGAGCTTTCTTTGCTGGCTGGAAGTGGTGTTTGTCCTCTGAGAGAACTGCTTTAGCCTTTGGTGGTAGAAAAGCCCCAAGAGCCGGGGGTGTAAGTGTGGAAAAAGAAGTGGCACAAGTGAAACCCCAAAATGTGTAAATGAATGGATGGGGTGGGAGCAAGCTGCTCTAGCGGAAGGTGTCCCTGCCCATGGTGGGGGGTTGGAAATGGATGAGCTTTAAGGTCCTTTCCACCCAAACCACTGTGATTCCATGATTCCGTGGTTTGTATTTGTCATTAATAGATCACTATGTACTGTATTCCTCTGCCCACATTCCCAGTAGTGGTGGACTGAGGAATTGACATAACTGGTTCCTGTAAAACCAGCAGATTTTCAGCAGTTGGTTGAACAAAGGAGGAGTTTAAGGCTTTTGAGGACTGACCACGTTTTTCATTTCATAGAAATAAAGTTGCAGTGTTTGCTCTTCGCCCCGGAGCATTTCCTGATGTGTTTCCTCCCTCAGCCTGGTCCAGGCCAGGATGTGCAGGGTTACGCTGTATGGAGTTAAGCACCTTCTCTCAAACTTCAAAGACGCTTTAGCCCAAATCTGGAGGAAGTTTTGAGCCCCTGTTTTTATCACTGGTGCTTCACTGACGTCAGCCCAGCACCAGTATTTGGAATCCCAGTCCATAGCCCCGTGTGCGGCTCACTTGGTTCTGCTGTTGGTTTCACTGTTGGGCTCCTGGCACTTTATAAAAGACAGGCAGAGGAGGCCCATGGTGAGCACTTCTGCTGCCTGAGCATCTTAGCCATATTAGTTTTCTTACTTTAAGCCAAACACAAATTAAAGGTCTTGTTCTCTCCCAGGAGCAACTGTGGGATGCAAGCTGATGTTGTCAGCACCCAGAGAGCAGCAACTCCTATGCCATAACCCCTGTAGTAACCTGCCTTTTCCTTCTCTCCTCAAGTTCACCCATCGCAGGAGCCTGGCTGGCTGGAAGGGACCCTCAATGGCAAGACAGGATTAATCCCTGAGAACTACGTGGAGTTCCTATAACTTCGGGCGCAGGAAGCGCCTCCGCTGAGCTTTCCATGGTATCCATGGCAGTCGCTGGTGGGACCAGGGTGGGGGCTTCCCCATCCCCACTGAGTTGAATGTTTGTGGATAGAAGCATGCTCCTCTCCCCGTGTGTGCTGGGGCTGTGGAATGAGCAGTCCTGGGGATGTGGCTCTACTCCTGCAGCTCCAGTCCGAGGTAGTGATGCCCAAAGCCCACGTCCCAGCGCGGAGCCACCGCAGCAATGAGCAAAGCAGCAGCTCCACACCACAGCCTCCATGCTCCAGAGGTGCCACACCTGCCAAGAGTGAGCCAGCACGAGAGACCCCCCAGCCTGTGCTCCCTGTGGTGGCACCGCTTGCCACCTGTAAAGAAGGGAGCAGAAGGACCCCAGCTCGTCATCCTCCCCACCGGAGGAAGAGTGGTCAGCAGCAAGGAGCCCTTTGCTCCCAGTCCTCGCCCTGCTTTCCAACCAGCTCCATGCAGATGGGGAGCAGCCCGGCCCCTTCTCCCGTGTCCAGGGAAGGGCTGAAGCAACTCCAGCTGATGCCCGCAGCAGCGGCAGTGGCAGGAGGCTGTGGGTTCTGCACTGTGCTGCCGCAGCAGAGCTCCGCTCTTGCAGGCGAGAGCGGTCCCACCCTGGGCTCTGCAGCGCCGGCACCGTGGAGTGGGAATATCTGGGACCAAAGCTCTCTAACTGTGTCCTTTTATAAAGACTGAACTTCCTGCAAGGCAGCGTCTGTGATCTGAGGCAAACAACCCGCGTTTCCTTCCTGGAGGGCAAGATGCAGCTCCAGATAAATGCCACTCCTGTTGACGGGCTGGTCTGCCTGATGCATTTGCAGACACATCCATGCTTCGCGAGTGCGCAGGCTGCTGATGTAGTGCCATTTGGAGCTGCGTTTGCCACTCTCCACCCATTGCTTTTTAGGTGGTCTCGTGCTTGCAGCTCCATGCGTGTAGTCTGTCCGTGCCAAGTCTGTGCAGTACCGGTGTGTAAGGTAACTTATTCCCATGTTCGTAGGACATTTGGTGGTGGTGTGTCCAGAAAACAAAGCTTCAGCTCCGTGACTGCTCCGTTCCTGCCTGGGAGAGGATGCTCCGGCCTCCATGGACATGCAGAGTGGGTTTGAAATCCCTCACTATTCCAGGTTGTTTTTAAGGGAGAGGGTGGGGGAAGGAGCCCGGTGGGACTGCGGAGCCGGGCTGGCCGGGTGGCACGTCGGGAGCTGGGGTGGTTTTATTTTGTGATAGAGAATGGTGGATGAACCCCCAGAGTCCTGGGCAGCAGTGGTGCTGGGGGATGGATGCTGTGTCTTTTGTAATGGTTTTACAGACTGAGTGACTGAATTGCTGTATGTGTCACTTTTTATTTTTGAAAGAATTATTGTATAAATAGAGTATCTTCAAATATTGTGAGGGAAAGATCTATATTTGATATTTTTAGAACGCCTGTAATGAGAGAAGCAAAGGACACTTGAAACCAGTTACAGAGAAGTGCTTGCAAACACATCCACAGCCACCCTCAGACCCTGGGCTGCCTTTTTGTCCACGTCGTGGTCTCACTTAGAATTGAGGGAACCCGAAGTCTCAGCCCCTATCATGTTCTTTGCAGTGATTAAACCCCCCGGGACTTCTGTTTTGGGGAAAAAACAGAGGAAAAAGCTGATCTTTTCCTGGTTTCCAGGGCAGGCGCAGCACAGCTCATCTCGGGGTTGTAACCTCGCTGTAAGTGATGCACTGGGCCCGTTGCCCTGCTGCTGATGGCTGGGCGGGGGGGAAACCTCCAAACTGTCCCGTGTTTTGTGCTTTGAGGCAATGGATGAAGAAGGCCGAGAGATTTGCAGGGATCAAAGCCAGTGCTTCACTGTCCTTGTTCATCCTTGGGTTCAGAAGTGAACCCTTGTACCACTTAATTGCACCGCTGGAACCTCGGGGGCTGCTCAGAGCTGGCTCCTGCGCTGTCTGGGGTGGGTAGCACAGGAACCCCTGTCCAGGGGTGCAGGGGAGGGATGGGAAGGGCTGATGGAAAGTAGGGGGAGAAAAAAAAGGCTTTGTGTTTGATCTGTCAGCAGTATCTGCTTGTGGTCAGGATTGTCCTGTCCTGAGCTGCTCCCCCAGCATAGAATCATGGAATGGTTTGAGTTGGAAAGGACCAACCTGGCCTTGAGCACTGCAGGGATGGGGCAGCCACAGCTTCTCTGGGCACCCTGTGCCAGCGCTCAGCACCTTCACAGGGAAGAGCTTCTGCCTAAGAGCTCTTCTCAGTCTCCCCTCTGGCAGTTAAAGCCATTCCCCTCTCCTGTCCCTCCATCCCTTGTCCAAAGCCCCTCTCCAGGTTTCCTGCAGCCCCTTCAGGCACTGGAGCTGCTCTCAGGTCTCCCAGGAGCCTTCCCTTCTCCAGGCTGAACAAGCTCGGGATGCTGCTGGAGCCAGTGTCTTCCCTGCACAGCCTTCTGTCCCCAGTGTGACTCAGACTTTGAACAGAAAGTGTTCTATGGACAAATGAGAATCTCAGACACAACAGAACTGCTCTAAAAGGCATATTTAGGGGATGTGGTGTTTGGGGGTCTCTTCCCTGAGGCCGCAGGAGCAGCACAGGCTGCCCTGTCCCAGCCGGCTGCTGCCAGTCCTTATCCTCACAAAACCTCTCAGTGCAGTGTCCCCCTTTGCCTCTTCTGATACTCAAGTGATTCTGATCGTAAATTCCTTCTCCTATGCTCTTAGGAGCATCTGGATACGCTACCTAGAGAGTTATTGGGAACAGAAGTCCCATGCAAACGTATTTACAAGATGTCCTGTGGAGGAGGGAAAGCGGAGCGGCACCAGAAGGTACTGCTCTTGCAGGGGAGCCACTGCAATGTTACTTTTTAATTAAAACTTCCCAAAAGCAGGATTTGTCTGAAGCTCCGGGTGAGCGTTCCCCCCATGGGTGAGTTTAATAATGGAGCAAACAGTGGTTTATTCTGAGAGAAATTAAAGATAGAAAATATTGTCTTAAACCAGCGTGACGTGACATTTGATGCTTAATATTAAAGTCATCCGTCAACATTAGAAGCAAGCAGGGTGTTCAGACGTGCTGGTAGGTGAGGCCTGACCTGTACTCCCTGCCCAGCAGTTTAGGCAGTAAAGCAGAAAAGAAGACAGACACTGCAATAATATCTGTTCAAAGATGAGTCTGGGGTACGGTCCTGCCATGATTCACATTGATGGTGAACCATCAGTTGGCTGTGGCCAGGCCACTGTCACCAGCCTTAGACCCCGTGTCCTGGTGGCCGCTGGCATGCATGGCTCTTCCGCGTGGCCCTTGTCTCTTCAGTGGTTTCGGGGGGTTTACGGCAGGGAGTGAAGCCTCTCGGATGGTTTGGGAGCAGCCCGGCTGCTGCCCGTGCTCCCATCACACCTCCTGGTGCCCTGCTGGGGCTTGGAGTGGGGTTGGGATGGGGTTGGCATTGGCTTGCGTTGTGGTTGGGTTGGGTTTGGGTTGGAGTTGATGCTTTCTTTGAGCAGGGTATTGCTCAATAAGAGCAACCATTTCAGACCATGGCCGTGACTTTTCACATTCCTGTCCGGCTCCGCAGTCAGACAAAACATCCTCCTGGTCAGTGCCTCTCTGGAGAGGACTTCTGCTGGGTTCAGTGGCCTGAAGAGCAGCCCAGACCATCACAGCTCGTCACAGCCGGGCTCAGTTACTGCTGTAACATGGGGGTATTGGGTGCTCTGTCCTCTGCACCTTAACCTGCAGGCGGGCTCCAGCTGGTCCCTCCACCTCGGGGAGTGCGGAGCTCTCTAACCCTGCACAGAAGCTTTGCGAGACTGATTTCAGGGTAAGCTGCAGCTGAAGCACTGGAATGCTCCCTTGCACAAGGGTGCCACTTATTTTACTGCTGACAGCTCAAAAGCGGGTGGTGGTGAGGGATGGGAGCAGAGCCTCGTATCGCCAGCGCATCCGGGTGCTGCAGTATCCAGTTGATGGCTCTTTGAGTGCTGGAGAGGATTTACTCTGATTTATCCCAGAGATTTCACAGCACAAATCCAAACAGCTTCACGGAGTGTTTGTTCAAGTCCCTGAGGTGCCCCCCAGAGCCTTTCCTTCATTTCTGGCCACTGTCTGCCCTGAGGAGCACTGGGGCTGGAGGTGATGCTCAGGCACGAGGAGCTGCATCCCCTCAGCTCTTTACTTTTGATGTCTTTACAGAAGGATCTCAGTTGGGGTCGGACTCCTCCGCCAGCCTGCACCCTGGGGGAAGCGGAGGTATCCCGGGAGCTGCTGGATGGGGAAGGGTGGGATCTGGTCCATGGGCTCCGCAGGCAGCCGGGATGTCGCCCTGCTCCCGGGAGACCTGCGACCACAGCTCAAGGCCTCAGGGTAAGGAAAAGAGTGAAACCCAAATCTATGGGAGGTGCAGTGTAAGGGCTCGAGGCTCCGGGAGACCTCAAAGCAGCTCCAGTGCCTAAAGGGCTCCAGGAAACTTGGAGAGGGGCTTTGGACATGGGATGTGGGGACGGGATGAGGGGAACGGCTTTAACTGCCGGAGGGGAGACTGAGATCAGTGCAGGGGCTGCGCAGGCAGCTGAGCAGCAGCCGCCAGTTCCAGCAGCTCAGTGCGGCTCTGAAGTCAGTGGGTCTGTAGCTGGGGAACGTTGCCTGCACACAGAGAGCCCGGCGCTGAAGGGACCTGTTCGGCTTAGCAAGTGCATTTAATCATTCTAACGAACCAGAAGCCTCCGAGCAATTCCAGTCCATACATTGGAGCTAACTCACATTTTTAGCTGCAGGGAGCTGAAGATGAAAAGGTGTTGGGTTTTTTAAGAAATAGCCATTTAAAGTTCCATTCTCTGGGTGAGGAGCTGATTGTTTGAAGACAAGCACAGCACAGCAGCTTGTAATTTAGCACAGCTCACGAGGTAGCACCTACCTATTACTGATTAGAAATCCTCCCTCCTTTTAATGAAGCTTATTCTTGCCTCTAAACCTCAGACAAAGGGCTCTAGAAAATCACACCTGTGCTCTAAAACTCACTGACGCACTCAGGAAGGGGGAAATAAAACCCCAGCACCCTGGAAACCTGCCCGGGGGCTCAGGTCAGATGGGGGAGGCAGGAAGAGGGCCTGGGTGTGGGAGAGAGGGTGGAGTTAACCAAACCCATGTCCAGAACCGGATTCTGGTGTCCCTGCCCTGTCTGTGGCCCCTCACCCTGGGGTCCTGAGAGCATCCTGCGCACTGCAGCCCCTTCCCTGCGCCAGGGTTACCCATGGCAATCAGATAGTTAAATACCTGCCAATGGCTCAGAGCCTTCGTTAACAGCCACCTGTGAGTTAATAGAGGATGCAATGGGCAATGGAAAAGGCCCCGTGGATGAGCAAGGTCTGTTAACCAAAGCAGAACGTTCCCTTCATGTGAGAAGCGGGGTTTGCAGTCAACCCCTTGGAGCGTCGCAGGATGTGGGGTGTTGCCCGGCCGATGGCACAGCACCGGGATGCTTCATCTCTTCACACAGCCAGCAAAGAGGTTTCCAAGCCACACTGAGCAGTGCCACCCCTGATCACTCAGCCCGGCGGGGGCTGCCGTGGGGCCGGTGCCCCTCCATGGGCTCACACCCAGCCGGGCCCTGCCGGTGCCGCAGGGTTTTGGGGTTTGGTTTGAAGCCGTTCCAGCTGCTGCTGGAGGAGCTCTTGTGCAGAGGAGCTCGTTCTGCTGCTGTTCACCTATAATTAACTCCTGAGGCAGAGCTGCTGTCCTGGATAGTGGCCAGGGCTGGGCTGGTGCTGCAGACACTGTCACATCGGGCAGTGTCACCGTGCACGGTCGCCCTGTGCCCTCCTCGCCCTGACCGGAGCCCCGGGTGGTGGCAGCTCTACATTTTCATAGATATTTTGCATGTGTCTTTGTAAATCTCAGTTTTGCTGCTGCCACAATCTGGATTTCTAGGACTGGAAATCCCAGCCTGGCTTGGGTTGGAAGGGACCTTGCAGCTCCTCCAGCTCCAACCCCTGCCACGGGCAGGGACACCTTCCATAGAGCAGTTGCTCCAATCCCTGTGTCCAACCTGGCCTTGAACACTGCAGGGATGGGGCAGCCACAGCTTCTCTGGGCACCCTGTGCCAGCGCCTCAGCACCCTCACAGGGAAGAGCTTCTGCCCAAGAGCTCCCCCCAATGCATGGGGTGCTCCTGGCCTGCCCCTGCCTTTGTGCTGTTTGATGCACTTGTTCTGGTTTGGCTCCCGTCAGTGTTTTGTTGAGTGGAGGCTGCTCGGCGTGGTGCTGGTACGTGCGGCACCGGCCCCTCCAGCCTCATGCAGCAGAACCAATTAAATCACAGATCTCTCTCTCTCTCTGTTTATTATTTATTTCCCCAGCAACAGCGATATATTTAGACCGACAGCTTCGAGCTGCTTCAGACCCACTGTGCTCCGCAAGCCCCGGCCGGCATCGGGGGGATCCCCAGCCCTGCCCCCCCTTGCGCAGGGTTTGGAGGGGGCCAACCCCCCGAGGAAGCAGCATCTCCACTAAAGGGGAGCTATGGAAGCAACCCCCCCCCGGGTTTTGTCTTGCCAAGGGCTGGTCTGGTTGGGGTTTATTGCTGGTTTTTGGTGATCTCGCTGGTTTTGAGCCGTGCAGAAGGTGAATTGTGTGTCTGTGGTGGGAGCACGCGTGGTTCTGCTGCAGCTCGACCATGGGAGTGCTGCCTGCAAGCAAAGAGCATGACAGAAGCGAGGAGTTAATGAAGGCTCATTTGTGGCTGAGGATGCTTTGTGCAGCAGCGCAACTGCGGTGGGGCCGGTGCCAGGAAGGGGCGCAAGCTGGACCTCTGCGGAGCTGCATTAGCAGCGCCGTAAGAGGGGGAATGGCAGAAGCACCATTGTCTGCCAAGGGGGAAATATTTGTTAAGCTGTTTGTGAGCATTATTTAGGCAGATACTATCTGTTAATGCCTTACAGGACAAATATCACGGTTTCAGAGCTCCCGATTCCCTGGCAGCCCCTGTTTCCCCAAGTTCATCACTGTATCAGTGGTTTACCCTGGTCCATCTCCCTGGTGCAGACCATGTCCCATGTCCCATGTCCCACTCTGTGGTGGCAGTGCCAGGCTGTCACTGTCGCTCCAGGGAACAGGGCAGCCAGGCAGAGCTGTGCCCACTGCAGAGAAAGTCTCTTCCCTCTCCTGCAGCCCCTTCAGGCACTGGAGCTGCTCTGAGGTCTCCCCTTCAGGACCCTTCTCTCCTCCACCCTTTCCCAGCCCGGCTCTCAGCCCCCGCAGTGTCCCCGTGGCCTCCTCCGCTCTCGCTCCCGCAGCCCCACATCCCTCTCAATCCCCGCGGGTTCCCCCTCTCGGTGTCCCCGGCAGTGACCGGAGCTGTGTGGTGCTGCCCATGCTGCGCCCTCGCTGCTCACTGCTGGGGCCTCGGGACAGCGATGGGTTTCATTCCTGGTCTCTGTTCCCCTCCTCCAGCCCCCATCAGCAGCACAGGAGCTGGAGCTCACACGTGTGTGCTGCTGGGAGCAGGCACAGCCCTGCAGCCACGGCGTGCTCATGGGAGACAGGCACAGACATAGCTATATCTATATCCATATTTATATCTATGTATCTCTATCATCTCCATCACCTATGTCTGTATCTGTACATGGAGAGCTGTGTGAAAGCCTTGTGACTGCAAAGCACCGACTCTGTCCTTGCCCTCCTTGTCCTCCCCCAGACACCTCCTGTGACAAAGGGGACTTGTCACAGTTATCGTTTGTCCCAACTACAGAAGAAAGGGGATGCTGTGTGCAAGTGGGAAGTGCTCAGTGTTGGATGCAACCGGGCCTGCTTCAATGAAGAGAGAAGATGGAGAACCCCCCCCCCCCCAATGTTTAAACACGGCTTTAAACTGACAGGGAACACACTGAGGCGAGCTCTGAGGCATCCCAAGTGCTGCACGGCTTTCCCTGGGGATGCTACAGAAGGAGTTGTGCCCCCTGCACACGTGAACCCTTCCCCGCGCATCCCGCTGGATGGGGCGCTTGGCCGAGGAGCAGCGCGGAGCTGAGCCCGCTCGCGCTCATTCTTCTTTAAACAAAGAAATGTCCCAGTGGGCCTGAACCAGAAAATCCTCCCGGCAAGGGCTGGGACAGAGAATCCCACAGCCGCCGATGCCGCACGGCCGGAGCGAGCCGGAGCTGCGCTTCCTGTCCTCCCGCTCCTTCCCGGCTCCCAGCCGGGCCCATGGCACTTAACGGGGCACAGTGGGTCACTTCTCCACCGTGTATCACATCAAGCAGACAGCACAGCCCCTGTCCTCGTGCATTAGCAACGCAATTAGTGGCTGTATTAGATGCTGCACCAGCAGTTTTGCCTCGGTCCCTTCATGTGGTTTGATCTCGAATCAACAGGGCCTGTAATTAGAAGGATTCCACTTACTTGTTACGTTCTAAACACAAAGGTCTCTGGTGTGACCTCAGAGAATATCCTTAATTATGCTTTGGTGCTGTGCCAAGCCTGCGATGTATCGAATATTTACTGCTGCCACCACTCCGGTTTGCTTCAGAGCAAACTTCCATCCATGGATTTGGGCATTGGAGACCAACAAACCTTTGATTCCCTTTAGAGGGTTTCTTTGGTTGCCATTGCTCTAAGTTGAATAGATACACCTTTTCATGTGCGATCTAGACCAGCTTCAGGCCCACCCAAAAATGCAATTATCAGCATCACCGATAAGGAACCGAACTGAGCTGGTTGACCCCATGGAAGCGCCATGCAGTGATTTGTAACCCATGGATCTGCTGCATCTTCCCGAAGCATCATTCAGAGCTGTTACAGGGATAGATGGATTATTGTAACTCCTGTTCGTGTATTGCCCCTGGCCCCAGTCTGCAGCCATCGAGCCTGGAAATTCCCAAAGTGAACTTTATGCAAGCCCTTGGTTTCAGTGCAAACAATTCAAAGAAATCCCTCCCTGCTGGGAGATGGCATTTTGAGTCGCTGCTAAATGAGATTTTATTACGGCACAACTCTCACGCTGCTGTACAGTGGGGTAAAGGCATGAGCCATGTGAAGGAAGAACGGTGTTTTATTGACTGATGCTTTGACGACACGTTGCTTTTCAAGAACTCCAGTGGTGGCATGGCAGGGAAGGAACGTGACAGCGGGTTTTATCTGGGGACTTGGAGACATTCTGACCACCAAGCGCAGCGTCCCCAGGCCACAGAGGTGTTTCCAGCATTGCTGATTTGGGAATGGCTTTTCAAGCCACCCCTTGGGAGCTTTCTTTGCAGGCTGGAGGTGGTGTTTGCCCTCTGAGGACTGCTTCAGCCCTTGGTGGTAGAAAAGGCCCAAGACTTGGGGGTGTCAGCGTGGAAAAAGAAATGGCACAAGTGGAACTCGCAAATGTGCAAATCTAGGAGCTGGGAGACCGAGGCTCTTGAAACTGGTTAGAGCTCAAGGCCAGCATGGACAGGGCTTGGGGCAAGCTGCTCTGGTGGAAGGTGTATCTGCCCATGGCAGGGGATGGACCTGGAGGAGCTTTAAGGTCCCTTCCAACCCAACCCATTCTGAGGTTCTGTGTTTCGGACAAGTGTGAAATCATCAAGAACCATTTTAGCAACACATTTTAAATCAGTCCTGGTTTTTCCCTAACTCCAATTTGAGCTGTTTTTCTCAGAAACTGGGGCATCAATTCTACACCACCCCCCCCCCCCCCAAAGGGATGTTCAGAACAAATCCAGCAAGTTAAATTGTTCATCTGCCCTTAATTATCAGATATTCTCCCCCTCCAGAACGCCACTACATTGGCCATTAGCTGTAGCATCAGTGATTTCTGCAGATGAGGTGTGTGATGAGGACAGATGAACAAGCTGACTCTGTTGTCAGAACCAATCCCTCCAGGTACACAGCAAACACTCTACAAAAGCATTTTGGAGCCATTTAATGAAAAAAGCAGAATTTTATTATATGGTTTCTGTCCATTATTCGGCATTGCTGTAAATGGCTCACATTTACTGCAACTTCTGTACAGATGTGTGGCTTTGTATTACCAGAACAGCAAATTTAAATGAAAAAATAAATGTTCAACAATTCCACACAAGCTTTTACAGTCCAACGGTTCACTGAGTAGGTGAAAACTACAGACTTGTTACTACAGAATTATTCAGCATGAATAAAAAACTACAACTTTCATTTTTAAACAGGAGTCACTGGTTTAATTTCCTTTATGCTGTTTTAAAATTACTGTGATAAAAATAATGATTCTTTTTTAATAATGCCATACACCGGTACGATATAGGATTTGTCCCCAGTATATATCTCTTGTTTAATATACAAAATAGAATAATGACACATCGCTGACTCTATGCTGTTATGCACGTTAGTTGGGAGGTGGGGTATTTCCATACACACAGCCTTTCATCAGCACCCCGGAGCCTCCCGCTGCCTCGGAGGCCCCAGTCCTTTCCTGAAAATTTGGTTCCTATGTGGCATCAAGGGCTCAGCAACACCCGGTTGCAGACTGGACTAAGGATAGAGTGTAACTACGCTAAGGACAACCTCCGAAACCCTCAGGCTAAGGTGTGACCCTCCAGTCCTCACTCGCTGAAGTTTGACTACGGGCAACAGGATTGAGCTGATGTTCATCCAGGCACTTTCCTCCTCCTGTTTTCTACCCCTGTCTCTGAAATGGCGAGGTCATTTCCCAGCTCCATCCCCAGCCCCTGGCCCCACTCCCGCTGCTCCCGCTAAGGCCATTCCCGGAGCTCCCGCTTCTCCCGCTAAGGCCATTCCTGGCGTTGCTCGTGCACGAGCTCCGCGCCCGGGCTGCCGGCGGCCGCCCCTCGGTCGATGCACTTTGTGATAAGGCACTGAAGAGACGAAGTCAGAATTCTCCCTGCTTTATCCAGAGTGCAGATACTACCCACTGCTACAAGGACTACGGATACACAGGACACGGACTTCTCACTGCTTACTAAAGCACTACAGACTTCTAACGGTGAAGTTTAAAACCTAACAGCACATACAGGACGATTACTTTCTTCTAACATCATAGTTTCCTTTTCTATTTTTTCCTTAAATCCCTAAACTAAAAAGGCGTATAGAGGGATACAGGCTAGGAGGGGGTAGAGCCTCTCTTCTCCTACGTTACCGGTTCTCTCAAGATGGGGATCATTTGTTCATGTTCACTCCAGTTACTTTTCTCCTGGCAAAAAAAGAAGTTTCGCATTTGTGTGTATGGATGCGCAGACATTTGCACACCCGCTGCACACCCGCTCGCACCACCACACTCTTCCACACGAGCTCAAACCAAGATTCCTGGGGATGCAATTTTAAAAGCATTCTCCAAAACAACCCCAGTTTTCCTTTAGCCGAAGAGCCCCCCGGGAGCAGCACAGAACTCCTATCTGTATCTCGAATGGTTGTATGAATAGTTGCTTGATTTTGGGGTAGGAGTTGTAACTGAAATACTGAACCTGCCCTTCCCTGTTACAAAACGTATATATATCCTTTACAGATCAAAGAGAAGAGAGTGATTACTTTTCTTTTTTATTAAAGATGATATTTTACCCCGAAGAACTGAATATAGGAGCTTTTCTTAATAGGCATAGCATTCAAAAAGAGCTTTAAGAAAGGGTGAAAATTTAGTTTCCTATTTTGCTCGGAAACCACTTTCTGCTAACAACAGAAACGTGCTAGTGTATGGTGAACAACCTATGCTCTGTATTTACATATTGCTGGTACCTGTATGTGTATTATTGCCCAATTTGTCAAGCTGTTTCTGCTGTGGTAGGTGAGGCTGTATGTGAAACTACCCCCGTCTGCTCAGAGGTGTAGGTGTGGGTGCTCACACGCATCTTCCCCGTTACATTGCCTGCAGCGGTCGGATTTAGCAACGCCTGGCGAATGGTAACCAACCATACAGATAGGAGTATTCCATCCAAGCTCCAACTGGGATTTGTACACAGTGATTTGATAAAACATAGAAAACTCAACCCTAAACACACCCACTGAACACAGGTTTTCCTTTCGAGACAGAGTACTTCTTTGGATACTAAACCCCAACACTTTCAGCACTACCTCCAGACAAACCCCAGTGGGGACGGGTTACCATTCAGCATATTTGTGACCCCTACAAAAAATATAATTACATGTATCATGAATAAAGCAATCTGTCATCTAAAAATCATCCTTATTATACACTATACAAGCTATTTTACAATCATTTAATAAATTGCTTTTAAAGCTGCAGTAGCCCTTCCCTTCTTTTCTTGGATCAGCGAATATACCGATTATACATATTTGAAACTATAACTAAATATAAAAATATATTAGGTTTTGTATTTTATCAGATGCTCTCTCTCGTTTCTATTACACAAATAATCTGGCCACTTTGTGTAAAAATCGGATTTTAGAGTGGCTTAGGAAAGATTTCCATTTTGAGATACAGAAAATTGTTAAGGTGCACGTAGAAAAGGCTACTACAGCTTCTAAACGGTTTAAAATATCGGCATCAATGGCAACAAGGAGAAATTCACAAGACCCAGGGGAGTTTTATGGCACGCTAGTCATTGGGGTGAAGGGATGCAGCCTTACAAACACAGACGGTTTGACGTACGACTCTAAGACCACGAGATCAGTAGCGGAGGAGCTTTCCTGCTCTCCAGGGAAGAGGATGGGCCCAGCAGCGGCCATAGAGATGTGGGAATGGGGCTCAAAGCTCTGCTGCTCCGGCTGCTCTTCCCTCCTCCAGCCCCACAGAGAGAGCTCTAGAACTGACACAAGAGAACAGAACAAAACCAAACCACTGGGCATAATTACACGTCTGCCTCTACGTCAGTGGCGTTTCTCCGGATATACTTGTGTGATGACAGATCTCAGTGTATAGAAAACGTGAGTTTCTCCACACAGAAGTAAACTTTTCTTTAAGCTATGCATATTTTCCTGAAAATTTCCTGATGGGCAGTCAGGACTGAGCTTCTTGGCATCAATGCAGCCCGTGACTCTCAGTTATGGCTGTTGCATCATATGCAAAAATCAGGCTTGTTTTTTTAATTCAATATATAAAATAACCTGCTCATTTACATCCAGTTTAGGACTGGGTTAATTTTCTATGAATCTGCATATCCAACACTTTGGCACCTAAGCCAAAAGTTGTTGCTTCTTTCACATCTATTGAATTAGATTTGAGAGCTCTCCCACCCACCCTGGCCCTTAAAAAACGCCAAATCTTAATGGTCACTTGGACAGTTGAAAGCTCTTAGGTTAGAAAAGGCCAAACCCATTTTCATCACGTGAATATACTCGAGGATTAATGTCTAGAGGTCATTTAGGAAAGCTACGAGCTGCCCCACCTTATAAAACCAGCTGTACAATAGGCATCTTGAAGTATTACAAAAAAATCAGGTAAGAAAAAATGAACGAGCCGAGTTCACGGTATAGAAAGTTAAAGGAAATGGCTAAAACCAGACAGTAATAGCTATAAAAGGCACAACTTCCCTTTTCTGATATACACTTGTAAACGTTCCTCAGGTTACACATGCAGGAACCAAACGCTACCTTAAAAAAGAAAATCAAAACACTTGACTAAAAAAAAACCAAAACAAAACAAAAAGAAAAACCTAGAAAATTGTCTCAGCCAACTGCAGCACCTCCTCCACCAGCACAAAGTCCGGAGCATCCAGCCTGGCCCTGCTGGCTCCAACGCATCCAGGGATGTTGCACGAGGGGAGAGAGAGAATTTCTGACCAACACCATTCCTTTTCCTTGCCCTCCTCCCCACTCCTCGACCAACGCGAGCACTCCGCCGCTCCTCCAGCCTAACTCTTGGCCCTCTGTAAACCACATGTAGTGCATAATTACAAAAGAAACACCGCTGCAAGGACAAAACCAACAAGGTCTGTAGGGTTTTTTTTCTTTACAAAAAAAAAAGCTATCATTTGACGTTTTCTTAAGGCAACCCTTTTGTGTTAAGGCAGTCACTTCTGATGAAATAAGAGCTTCTTGATATTTCCATTTGAATATTTTGGTATCTGATTGCTGATGATTTCTGCCAACATTTCAGGGAACTCAATACTCATGGATTTATCCAAAAATGTCTGGAAGCAAAAGCTCAGAAGATTCTCAACCACCTACAAGTGATAAAGCAAAGAATTACTTTCACACAAATACGTACAGTAGAACTATTAACCCGCACCCTTCCTCCCTTTCCTCCTCTGCCTCTGCAGCAAGGCGCCTGCCTGGGTGCTAATTACGCTCAGTTTAATTAGCCAGTCCTTTAATTGGTCTTCTAATAGAAACCAACAGCTCATGCAAGGTCTTTACAAATCCTGACGAGGTTTTGTCTCATTCCCATTCTAGTGTACAAAGTACCCATGGATAAGCTCAAGAGCTTTCCAGGTGCTTGGTAGAGCAACAGGGAAGACAAAACAACGTTGAGGTCTCAAAGTTTCCCTTGCCTTATCCAGCTTCAGCAGTACTTTGTACCGTCCGCACATTTTAGAGTACATACCACAAGAGGAGGCAGCCTGAATTCTGGAATTCCTTGCAAAATTAGACCGCTACTCCTACTAAAAATAGTGCTGATGCATGATTTTAATGCAGTTTCAAACAATTCCATAGATTCTTGAATAGCTGGCCTCTCAGATAATTTTGGTTTTAAGCTCCCCATCTCTGCTGCTACTGCAAAATCAGTGACAAAATCAGTGCCAATTTCTCAGTTCCTCCATTTTAAAGCCACATAATTTTTAAAAACTGAAGCTTTTAAAATTTAAGACTGAAAAAATTAAAAGACTGAAAATGGTATCAATGACAAAACTAATTGTTGTCGGGCCCACTGCAAAAGCAGACTGAAAGCTCCTCCTCCGAAGAGCCTTTAGTCGGAGCAGGGGAGCACGAATGTCTCCTCCATCCCGCCCCCCTGATACTTATCCCTTCAAATGCAGAAAGGATAGAGGAGATTACTGTCATATCCCCAAACTCAACCATCTGGAATGTCTGCAGCATTCATTTCACAACTTACATCATGCATAGAGTCCAGCAGTTTAGTCAGTTGATAGAATCGCTGCCAGTTCTGGCTTGAGTTCCCTTCTCTCTTCACTATGGCCTTTCCCAGCTCCTTAATGTATGTCATGCGGATTTCTTCAAATAAAGATTGACTCTTCAGACCTTCTTTAGGAACTGTAACATTGATAAAAACCTTTAAGACATTATACATCTATGAACTATGCCATTATTTAACTTCTCTTGCATCAGTTACACAAAAATGACTTAAAGGAAGGACAGATGTGAGACAAGGAAAGAGTGTGGGAACCGAGGCAGACGAGCACTTGAACCAACAGCATCGCACTGCTGAAAGTGAAGCTAAAAACCCCAATCGTAACCCAACAAGAAACAGAAGGAAGGGAACTGGACCATGGAAGCAACAACACTGAGCACTGGAAGTGCCCTGATGAAGACCCACCAGAGCTGGAGCTCCTGTGCTCTCAATGTTTGGGGAAACGTGACATTAGACAGATTCCATCAAAACTCTGCGTGCTGAGGGGGGAGCAGGGGCAGGATCATGGGCAGGATCACGGGATGGCTTGGCTCAGAATGGATCTTGAAAGATCATCTAGTCCCAAGCCTCCTGACGTGGATCAAGTAACACATCCAGGCAAGGCAGTAACAGAGAGACTGGACAACAACCTGGCTGCCCAAGCCAGGGAGGACTCGGGCTGAGCTTCTTGGAACAGGGACGGAACACCCTGATAGCACTGGACAGACGAGCAGCTGTGCGTTAGGAACCCAAAGTGTGGAGACTGAGGCACGTATTCAGACTGAAATCCATGTTAAGTCATTGTGCCTATGCTCTCCTACTGTGATGGTCCTTCTAAAGGCCGAGGACTAGTGAACAGATGAGGAGAAATCAAGCACATGAACTCCCATGGTCCTTAAGATGCTTGACTTGAAGTGTTTTGTTACCTTGGGGTAGTGAATGGAGAAAGCAGAACACAGAGAGATGAGACAAAGCTGATGGAAAGCAGGAGAAGAGGAAAGAGGCCTCCAAACCACACTCCCTTCCCTACAAAATCCAAACCCCGCTACACTGTCAGCATCTGTGAGATGTGGAAGTATTTTTGTCTACATAGGACATGACAACACATCAACTGTTGCTTCAGTGATTTAAATGGAAAGGTCTGTGTGCTACGTCTATGCGTGAGCCATGTGTCTAGCCCCATGTGGGATTCCTGTTTCACTCCTCCTTCCTCTTCTCTTGGAAAACACAGAAACACAATAAACAGAAATTAAAATTGTGAAGTCATGGATAAAAAAGCTGTGCAGATTTCAGCTCCTCAGTTTTCAGAGGTTCCACAACATTCCACTCACACAATGTATGTACTCAGAGAGAAATGTGGAAACGTATTGTCTTCCACTGCAAACATAACAAAGAGGCCTTCTGCTGGTTAACACCAGGGCTGCCACTCCTCACTCGTGAATGGGCTTAACTGTACGAGTGCTGCCTCTTCACCGCTCCTGCCATGGAAATTTCTTTAAGGAAATTTCCAATTCCTGTAAGGAAAGTTGGCCTACACCACATCCCAAACACTTGAGGAATTTTTGGGAGAGATTTCAGAAACTGCTTTAAATCTGCAGTTTCGGGGAAGTTTCAAGTTCCTGCAAAGCCCACGGCAGCGTGGAGCCAAGAGTTCCCTCTGAAAGGAGCCCTTGTCCCAGTTCTGGGCTTGGCAGGCGAGGATGCACAGGCCCTGCCAGGGCGATGAGGGGACAGCACAGGGAGGAACTGGTCATGGCAGCAGTGAGCTGGCCCCATGGTGGGCTGCAGGAGCCTCCTGCTTGCACTGGGGAAGAGCTCAACGCCACCACATTGTCACAGTATCATAGGATGGTTTGTGTTGGAAGGGATCTTAAAGCTCCTCCAGCTCCAGCTCCTGTCATGGGCAGGGACACCTTCCACTAGAGCAGCTTGCTCCAAGCCCCCGTGTCCAACCTGGCTTCATCTGTTCTCATCTATTTGTAAGAATTAATGCTATTATTCAGTGTAAGCATGAAAGATAATATATACAATATCTTAACATGAATGTCTGGTATCTGCTAAGAGCAGAAGTTCCTTCACTTACCCTACACAGGTACCAAGATGCATATTTTGAGTTTTATTTGGTATCAGATGATTAACACCACTTTAAACTATACATGCACACGCAGAGCATTGGCAGGTTAAACTTACATTGTTCCCATAGGTATCTAACTATTCACCTACTTGTAGAGAGGAGAAGCAACGTCTTCATGCAGAGATACTCTTCATATGAGACTTGAAGCCGTGACAGCTCTCGGGCAACCATGAGCATATGTTTGCACTGTTCATACATACACGGTAGATTCATTCTCTGCCTGAGAAATAAAAGCATAAGAATTAGTTGTATGCCTAGATATCTGAAAGTTCTATATCCAAGTTCTTCCATGCTTCAATCAAGAGCAGCGGGGATTGTACAGGCAAATGGCAAGGCAGTAGGTGATCTATCCCGCAGCAAAATCATGTTGCTTTTTAATCCAGTGCACACATTCAGGGAGATTGCCTTGGTCACCACATACAAACTCTGGCCTAGAACTGCAGCGTGAGGGGAGCATGACGTCTGAAATCCCAGCGCTACAAAGGAAGCCTGTCCACCAAGGACCGCTCATAAGCTCTGTTATCAACATCCGACACAACAGTTCAGTGCAAACTTCACTTAAAAATCCAGTTTGGTCACTACGTGACAAAGTTCTCAAGGTCTGGTAGTCCCCAAGTATTTAATCTGTGTAAAGAAGCGTGATGGTGGATCAGACTGGAGATGAGATTACTCCTTTCAGCACTGCTGAGAAGTCCACCCAGATTTAACACATATTTGCTCACTGATGATAGCATCAACTTGCCACAACTTCTCAATTTTTCAAGTGACTTTCTACTTCTCAAATCCTTTTACACTCTTAAAGCAATGCCTCATATTGCAATTGCATGTACCTTTGTACCACAGTATGGTTTCTATCCATGGATGGAAAGACGTATCAACTATCAAAGGAAAATGTTTGTTAATGAAGTGTCACCGTTTCTGAGACATCACCTATTCAGCATTATAATCTAACAATGACACAGACAAAACTGAATCACAGTGCAAGATAAGAGTAAGATTTGGGTATGAAACTGCACCAGTTCCTCCCACACTGCTCTCATTTTCCATTTCTCCCTTCCTTAGCCCTGAGAGAACATCATGTAACGTGCCCTCACAAGCACCCTAAGAAACCCCATATGAAAACAAGAACCTTACCTAAGAATAACAGGTACTCAGATGAGTTTTGAAAGTCAGAGAGAACTACAAGCTGTCAAAACTGTATTAAACCCCAACAAAGTACAAGCCTAAATCCCATCATTCATTCATTCCCAAATTCATGCTGCTGGACAATTCCTTCTGAATGTTAAAGGACTATGTGTGGTACAGCCTCATACCCAGACAGTACCAAGAGCTATAAAGGTGACATACACCAACGCACCTACCACATACACTAGCGTACAAACACTGGCATCATGTTAGACTTTAACAGTCAAGGAGTAACAGTGAGAACTCAAAGTGCACATGAGGTTAACTTGCATGACACAGGAGTAAGTGTAAGAGATGCAGTTGTGGGATGTTTCTCAGGGCACTTGACACAAAGCCACTATTTGGCCATTTGGCAAGTTTTCTCCTAACCCCTCTGGGCTGTATCAAAGGGCATCTGACATATTTCAAATTGAATAATTTAAACACATTCTGTGACAGGGCTCAGCAGTTTTCCTCATGTAAAACTATTACCATTTCTGGGCAGAAGGTTAAAATAAACATTATGAAATAGGTCAGCCTGTCATTTCTTTCTCTGTGCTGCAAATGCAATCACATCCGCGAGCTTGAGAATCTATCTGCAGACACAGATTTTTGGCAATACCAAGGTTCTGCACATGGCAGCTCTCCAAACCCCAGAGCACAGCACAGCCCCCTCCCTTCCGCTGGTGCGAGGGCACATGGAGCTCTGCACCATGCCCCGGCGGGCAGCGCACCCAGGCTGTGTCAGGGCAAGAGGGAAGCTGATTCACTGCATAGTCCTTAATGCTGGCGAACGCTCTGGGAAGAGGTCCCAGACATTCCCCTCGCAGATCTCCTGGACAGAGTGCATCCATGCCGTCAGCTGCCACCAGACTGAGTCGGGGGAGCCTCTCTGAGGACCCCCACCAAAGCATGGAGCAAAGACCCAGCCAAGAGCAGGGGTCTGGGGCTCTGAGCTTCCTTCTGGCTGCACTGGTACCCTCCCTGCAGAGGGCATTGAGCAACTAATCAAAATTAAATGAATTTACCCACACATAAACCACATACTTCAACTAGGTACTACACTTAGCTGATTAAAAGCAGTATTGTTATCAGAGACGACACCAGACATGATTTCTTCCTAGCAGAACCTATCTACAGAACCATACTGACGTGGGGGAGTCATCACATAAAGCTCTGGTAATAACCAGGGCTGGCAATTCAGGGAAGCTGCCTGCACGCCACAACAGCCCAGGAGGCAGAGCTGGAGCTGTGGCCGGTGAGTGCTGGGTGACACTGCCCCACCGCAGCAGCTCAAAGCTTTTGCCTTTATCCTCACCCACATAAACGGAGATTTAAACAGCTAACGGCAATCTATCACTTCTGAAGTGATCCTGCTTTAGTGATTGCAAACCCAGTCTGATTTGAATCACCTTCTTGCTCTGTAAGTGTCTAATACTCCTCTGCTTTTGTAGCCAGGAGTGACGGAGCATTAGCTGTAAGTCTGAGCATCATGAAAGCCCATGTTAACACACACAGGATGTACACATACATGCTGTGTAGGATGCATGTTGATGGCAAAAGCACGTGATGATTTCCAATACTGCTCTGAGTCACTCAGTTCAGCAAAGTCTATAAAAGAATAAAAAAGCCAGTAAACAAGATGCTGATGTTCCGAAGAACAGATGATACAGACTACACAGAACGAGTTCCAAAAGAATGTCCCAAAAAAATTCTGGGAATAAGAGAACTCATGGAACATGGGTTATAAAATTGGGATCATTTGATAGTTTCTTTCTATTCAAATAACACCAATGCAGAAAATCTGTATGGCACAGAATGACAAAGGAAACCAAGGATTTGACCTCAAATCTAAGACAATAAGCTCAGATGGTGAGCACGCACAGAGTCAAAATCCTAAGACACAGGGCTGCCAAGAGCTTCTAAAGCTGGGCAGCAATTAAATGGCATTTGCTACTTGATGAGCACAACTGCGCATTAGTTACTGCTGCTTGCTGTAATTTCATGTGCCTGTGACATGACCGTAGGCCTCAAGCTGATGTAGTGTCGGTTCCAACAACAGCGTGTTTTGAATCACGAATTGCAGAAACAGTTGGACAATACTCCAAAATCACAGGTTTCTACAACCTCCAGACACACTAAGTGATGGTCTGCAGCCCAAGATTGATTAAGCTGCCAAACTTTTCAACAACTTGAATAGAGTTTAGTGTATATGCATAAAATCACATATCTATTATGGATAAAACTGCCAGCTAGTACGTACTGCCATCAAAGAATCATTTGTCCTGTTTTGAACCGTAAAACGATGAGCTCCCTGAGCACACTGACCCACTGGAGTGCGTTATTTCTACCAAGAAATGAAGCACAGAAATGCAAATCTAAAATACTTTCCAAAGCCTTAAAATAACTTAAATACATTTTTGCCCCTCCCTTGCCCTTATAACCTGATCTACCCAACCCTATCAGACATACTTAACCTAGGATAGCCAATGTGATAAACATTATTCAGCTATATTGGGTGATTCCCACCCCTCTACATAAATGACTGGAGTACAAACATATAAATGGACTATCCAGTAAGTATTCAATGTTTAGGAGAAGACCGGTCAAATGACCAGGCTGCCAGCTTGAGGCCTGAGAAGAACAAAGTTTCATCCTCTTTCCCTCACAGACTGCGCCAATGGTACTTTGAAAATCGAATTGCGGAGGAATCTCCATTGGTACTAATGCCGAGTGGCCTTCACCACCACCACCACAGCAAAGCCACCCGAGCACCCAGCAAAACAACCCACTGATTTCTGGGAAGCTTTCTGCCCATTCATAGTACGATGCGTATAAATGCCAAGGATCTGTTAGCTGAAAACGTAGCATGACCAACCTCTTAACGGGTTAGACTGGTTCTTATGGACAGCCCACTTACACACAGCTGCCTTAGAAGTGTCGACATGAGCTCGTGGATCTTGCTATACATCTAAGTAAGTAGTAACTACACAGGAATAACAAAGCAGAGGTTTGGTGCTAGGATAAATGCATGGAAGATTCATGTTACTCATACGCTTGAGCAGACACATGCATCTAAAGAAAGTCTTATTATCACCATAAAGAACTCAAGTATCTTGTGGTTATGTTCATTTGACTAATGTGCTTGGAAGATGCTTGTCTGTTCTATTTCTTCATTTACATTGCACCCAACAACACCTGCACTTTTCTTATGACCCCTCTGAGGGTGAACTTTCTCTTTGCCCAGAGAAGCTGTGGCTGCCCCATCCCTGCCAGGGCTCAAGGCCAGGCTGGACGGGGCTTGGAGCAACCTGCTCTAGTGGAAGGCGTCCCTGCCCATGGCAGGGGGCTGGAACTGGATAAGCTTTAAGCTCCCTTCCAACACAAACCATTCCATGATTCTATGATTTGTTTATAAGTAAAATCAAAGAGATTTGGGGGGTGAAAAGTAGGCTAAATATATTTTTAAGATCATACCGAGATTCAAATATGTGCAATTGCATATACGCAGCGAGATGTTTATCACAGCATAATGTGATACATACAGTTTTGTTTGATGTGTAAACTCAAGTTATGCAACAGAACTGAAAAGCCATCCATGTGAATATTTGCCACTGTTTTGTAAGGCTGAAATGATACAAGTCTGCCTGAGGGGCTCATGGGAGGCTTGGAAGTTCCTGCCAACTCCTCAACTTGTTTGTACTTCCATTTAAGAAAAACAAGTACATCATCAATCTAAAGGCTCTGGGGCTTGGAGATGAAGACCTCCTGGAGTTACTGCATTCGAATGCAGTATGGGTAAAGACATACAATTGTGTTCTAGTCTTTCACTGAAATAAGGCTTTGAAAGTGGAATTACTGACATGGAGCCAAATTCTTAGTTACAAATGAAAAATGTTCATCTGAGGAACAGACCTGTAGAAATGTCACTTGCAGATCTCAGAAATTACAAGTTTGAGCAACTCACATCTCTTCATCTGCAGGCACAAACCTGAAACTACTGAACAGGAAGCCAAAATCTGATGCAGACAGCTTCAGCTAACTGCAAAATTGACCTTGATCCTAGATTTCAGACAATCAAAACGAAGGTTTCGATTCTGTTGCACAAACAGCACTGCAGAGCGCAGAAACAATTTAACAACTTTTTTCAAATGGATCATTAAGATCCAGAAAAACAAACCAAAAGACACCGCAACAAACCAAACAGAAGTAAGTCATATATGTCCCATCCTTGGCAGCGTTCAAGGCCAGGCTGGACGGGGCTTGGAGCAACCTGCTCTAGTGGAAGGTGGCTGGAGCTGGATGAGCTTTAAGGTCCCTTCCGAGACAAACCTGTCTGTGATGATGATTCAGTGAACTTACAACTCTACCCTGGACATGCTTCTAGCATCCCTAAAACATTCAGTGAGAGTTTTAACGGGGGTGGTGGGTGGGTGAGTGTGGGATGGAGTTGCTTGGGTGAAAGATCAAGATGCACATCACGAAGCAGCACTGAATAAGGCTTCTCAGGGATATCACATACTGCAGAACTACCATTTGAATGAAGCATCAAGCAGAGAGATCAGACACCTCTGATCATTAAAACCCAAGTGCATTCTTCCCTTGATGCCATCAGGTTCCTCTTGTCACACCCAACCCTTCAGTACTGACAACACTTCCCCAGCAGCACTGCCCCTCTGGCTTTCCCTGTGCTTCAGAAGCCTCTTGTAACTCATGTGGTGTTATCAATTATTCAGTATTTGTCATGTTTAGCTCAGAGGTGGCTGTATTTTATTGATGAATGGTACATAACAAGTTACGACCAGAGGGTTTTATGGGGAACCTGCAGCACACTGGAGAAGCTATGGCAATTCTCTCAGTCTACATATTTTATTGAAAACAAATGTTACTTTGATAAACAATTTATGTACCGAAACTGTGACTAGAAGGCATTTTGAGAATTAATGTTTAGTACGACAGGACTGCAGTAAATGTGTTGGGTACCAACACAGGCAGCTGTAAAGCTGCGTGGTTCTGACCCGCTGCGAAAACAGCACGAGACCCCTGACTTAAAGCAAATCAGATGTCACTGCGCTTGTCAGTGACCACATCAATTATGTCAATTCCACCCACAGAGAATGTTTTACTCCTGAGACATAACTCTACGAACTTCAACAAACACCAGCACACAGATGGGCCCTCACCTGGCATCTGCTCACCCCCTCTCTAAGAAAAATCTTATTGTAAAGACATGCTGACAGTTTATAAATGCTCGGGCAGATCTGGCAAAATAAATACATAAACACGAAGCAGGTGCAGTCTGAAATGTAACAGTTTTCTAAACAAGGAAAAGATTTGGGAGCTCTGATTCTGAAGTGCAAAAGGAACGCAAATATTAAGACTGCTGTCTCAGAGCATGCCAAAGGGATGAGCGTTGCCCCCATTTTAAAGACAGAAAAACAGAGACATGAATAAAACTTTGTCACTTGAATCACTTTTTAAATCACTGTCAATGAAACTGTGATGCTAAGAAAGGGTTTTAGCTGTATGTGCAATTGTAGTGACTCGTTTTAGTCCCTATAAATGGCAAATCCACAGTGACAGCACCACCTCAGCTGGAATCTGCAAGTGGGTCAACTGGTTTTGCATGGCCCTGACCAGCAACCTCAGAGAATCACACCCATGGAGTATTTCCAGGGACTAATTCCAAGCACTGGCAGAACCCCTTGGCAGGGCTTAGAAACACGGATTCACTGGAGGGGCAAGGCTGAGAGACCCCGCAGGTTTGTTACGCTGCGGGAAGAAGCGGCTTTCTAAAATCAGAGCTGAAAGACACAAACACTAAACCAGCTCCAAAGTAAACGGCAGGAGAATGTGATGGTGCACTGGGACTGATCCTGAATCCATCCCTATGGGAGAGGGGACAGAGGGAGTGTTGCTCTCCAGACGGGAGGCAGAAAGGTATCACCTAATGCAATCTGCTATTACACCTTCAAAATACTGTATGGAAATGCACGTTTCCTGTGCAAAGTGTTTACCCCAGTGCGCCTCCAATGCAGGCCGCTGCCCATCACCTCAGCAATCCCGAATTCCCTCTTTCACCCCTCTACAACACAGATTTACTGCACAGCACAGATTTGAGAACCGCAAGAAAAATAACGTGCAGTGCAACAAAAAAGATACGCACAGATTCTAGAAAATTCAACTTTTCCTGAAACGCGATAACATCGTTCAACAACAAAACAAATCAGATGACTTTTTCCATGTGGAACCTTGTCTTTTTAGCCAGATTTTAATCAGGTTCAGATAGAAGTGTTTAACTGATCAAGAATGCTGTGAACCTGGCAGGACCATCACTCTCATACAATAAACATAGCGAGCACCATGCAATCTGCAGACTTTGCTCTCCATCCCAGAAAGCTTCAACTATGTGGTCTCTGATTAAATGAATTATTATAATCCCTGGTGCAGGAACAGTCACAATATGGAATATTTTAGTACAAACACCTCCCACAAAAACTTGTTACAGATACACTGAGTATCTAAACCACCTTCCTCGCATTTGACTTCTTTAAAAACGCTAAGCAACCTGCCAAAAACAAAACCACCTTGCAAGTGACAGATTGATCTGGGATCTCGGCATGAATTTGCTACCCAGTGATTCACCTCTCGAGTGCAAACCTCAGCATCAGTGCGTCAAGTCTTACTTACTCGTTAATAATCAGGTCTGGGGCAAAGCACAGGAGATTCCCGTTTGATTGTTTGTATGATCTCCATCCTAAGGCAAAAGCCATTAGGAACATCCACGAGTACTGCAGAAGGGTCATTTGGTCATCCAGATGCAAGTTTCGGAAACCTGGAAAACAGAAATTGAGGTGTGAGAGTAAAGAAGAAGAAATAAACTCTTGTAATTCGGAAAAGGACCCTAGTTACCATCAGTACAGCTCCTGACTTATCAATGTAAGCTACCACTTTCAGAAGGGTATTTCTGTACCTGCAATAACGACATTTCCTGCCATATGATGAGCATCTGAGCCAGTCATGTATTTCAGATGAGATTTCGGTGGAAGAGAAAAAGAAATTCAGAACAGTAAGAGGTGCTGATGACAAAGTTTGTGCTGGATGAAAAAGATGCATTTTAAAAGGGGTGCAAGATTTCAGTGCTGTTTTCCAGCTACTAAGGTTACATTCAGACACTCAGCACACCATCAAAGAGTCCTCCGCCTGTTCAAGACTTAGCAGATGTAGAACTTAAGTGTTTAAGGACTCTAATTCTATCTTCTGGACAGTGAGAATACACACAAGACCTGGAAGGTCTGAAGAGAAAGCTCCTGAATCACTCAGCCTTGAGCTAATTTGAATGTGGAACTGTCAACCATACAAAACATACATAACACAGAAAACCAGACACGAGAAAGCAAGAGGAAGCATAACTCTTGAACTCTGCATTATACTGCAGATTCACCATCTACCACAGTAAAGCACACGTGAGCCCTGGGCTCTTACAACTGTGGTGTTTGTTATGTTCTGGATGGTCAGAGTACCAGACCGCACTGATATATGCTATGACATGTACTACAGGTAGTAAAAGGGGATGTAATATATTAGAACATGATCAGAATACATGTGTGTGTTTATCTGGAACCGATGGGCAGTTAGCTGCGTTAAAAAGCCAACGACTATTTCATATACACTGCAATTCATTGGGCCATCTTCCACAAGTCACAGTATTTTTGTCTTTCTGTAAGTGCATGGGTTTAATACCATTTTTTGTTCTTATTCAACAGCTCCACACTGAACTTACAAAATATGTACTGCATTAGTTACCACCAGTAACTGCTTCTGATCTTACAATGCAGCATGAGCAGAGCCAATTAATCACTGAGGAAATGTGTAATATCTGAAAACTGGTCCCTTAAATAGTCTTAAAATGTAGACAGCTTTTAATGTGCAGCACTAGCTCCTATTAGATCCTGCCTACATTTAGCAAGACACGATTGTGCCATAGTGAATCATCACTGAAGTCTGAATTCAGTTGATTTTACTTAATTTTGTTAAGCATCTGACATCTGAAGAGCTCACAGCAGCGCTGCTGCCTGGAGATGTGCAAATGGATGGCACGCAGGAGCTTAACATATAACAAAACTTGGTATGTTTAACCAAGAAAAGCTTCTGCCTTTGGAGACAGCACCAAATACCATTTACTACTTCTAAAACAGAGGCAAAGTGTTTCAAAGTTATTTCATGATTTGGAAATCCCAGCTAAAGGGTCTGGCAGGCAATGCTGGCTCACTGTTAGCACGCCTGAAGGTGTACAACAGCAGCACTAGATACAAATTAAGCACTCACGAAGATCCACCTTAACAAACAAAAAAAGCAGATAAAAAAGGGATAGGAATGGTTCCTATTAGTGTGATTATTAAAGAGAAGGTTGGCATTTACATTCAGAGCATATGTTCCAACCTGAAGGGTTTCTCTAATTAGGGAAACTGTTCGAAGAGGGGATGAACACAGAACTGTTGTATAAAAACAGCATCTAAATCTGTATTTGTGAGTACCAGATGGTCTCCTGAAGACTCGTCCCAGAAGAAAGTGCATGCATGTGAACTTCTACCGCAGGCTAACTCACCGTAATCCCCCACTTCAGAGGAGCCCTGAAGGGACACAAATCCCTCTATTCCCAGCTCCGCTGGACAAGTATATTTGAATTTACCAGCCTTTCTTCCCCACTGTTAATTTATTTCCCTGTCTCAAAGGAGACACCATTATGACTCATGAATTCCATTACTGGGCATTTTTTTTGGCAGCTCTGCTAAGTGATGTTATTCTTGGGCACCATCCGCATTATGGAGGTGGTTTTGCTGGGGTTTTGAAAGCAGGTAGTTAGTGGTACCGAGTAGAAGTCGAAGGGAAGAAAACACATGTCTCTGTCAGGAATAAAGAGACCCTCAGCTTCACCTTTGGCCCGGGTACCATTGGATGCCACGTCCAAGGCTGGGATTTGATATCACTTCTTCTGTGAGGCACTTGCTAAGTGTGTCTTAAGGTGGGAGCCAAACAGCCACAAACCTTTCTCGTTTCCCTGGTGACAGCCAGCTTAATTGTGCGGCTGCAGTGCTTGAGGGACAATGGATGTCCTGACTTCCACCCTGGAACCGGACACTCAAATGCCTATTCCCAGTGAACAAATCCTATGGACATGGTAAAGGGCAATGAAAAAAGAACCATCCACGAGTGCAGACCCAGACCAGGCAGTCCACCAACTGCAGTCTGAGTCCAGAGAACCTCATTGCTAAAACCATTCAAGGAATAATTCTCTCTGCAGTGGAGCCATAGTTCTTTGGGTTACTTTAAAAAACAAATCTCCATTTAAACACAAATTTTAGCAGTCAGTGGTCAAAGGAGTACAGTAAAATTAACTCATTTATAATTGTAAGAGATGTGTGAAGCTGGTTTTGTATGCTTTTCCACTCCAGAAGCATGAGACACACAACTAAGCCCAGGGATCGCTAAAGCTTCATCTGTGAAGGCTTTGATGGATACCAAATGCAAAGGCAGATTTTAAGCAAAATAAAAAGACAGCACTTTGTGATCACAGAATCAACCAGGTTGAAAAAGACCTTTAAGATCACCAAGTCCAACTGCTCCCAGCACTGCCCAGGCCACCACTAACCCCTGGCACTAAGGGCCACATCTACACATCTTTTAAATAGCCCCAGGGACAGTGACATCAGCCCTGCCCTGGGCAGTTCCAATGCTGAGCACCCTTTGGGGCAGGAATCGTTCCTCAGCTCCATCTCACCCTGCCCTGGCGCAGCTGAGGCCGTTCCCTCTCGTCCCATCCCTTGCTCCTTGGGAGCAGAGCTCAGCCCCCTCCTGGCTCCATCCTCCTCTCAGGCAGTTGCAGGCAGCGATCAGGTCCCCCC
>JAOEHY010024236.1:0-16975 GCA_025447955.1 Psilopsiagon aurifrons
TGGTGGGGGGTGCACTGGCTTGGTCGGGCTGGGTATACGTGGTGAGCTGTTGTATTCTTTTCCCTTGTATTTCTCTTATTATTATTATTAGTGGTAGCAGTAATGGTTTGTGTTATGCATTAGTTACTAAACTGTTCTTATCTCAACCTGTGGGAGTTGCATTCTTTCGATTCTCCTTCCCATCCCTCCAGCAGTAGAGGGAAGAAAAAGGGGGAAGTGAGTGAACAAACTGCGTGGCTGATTTATGGCTTAAACCACGACACCATGATATAGTGGAGCTCAAGGTCCTTAGGGCAAGGAGGAGGGTGCACAGCAAGCCTGCTACCCTGGTCTTCGGGATAGCAGACTTTGGCATCTTGAGGGATCTGCTTGTTATACATTTTTTTTAGTAATTGATATTTTTGTTAAAGTAATCTTCATCCAGCTCTAGAAAACCATGACAGGAGACAAAAAATATAGTCTCTCCAAAATCGATTGTTTACTTGGAAATGTGTAATAAAAAGTTTTAAATTATCTTCCTTACTCAAAATTCAGGAAAAATGAATCTCTGCACTGATCCTGCAGAGAGAGCTGATGGAAATACTTTATCATTGACACTTTCAAAATTGGACATCATACCTTGGTTAGATTAGAAGTATATACAAAAAAACCCAGGAACAAACATTGCGTGGTACATTTCCTTTCCTATTTTCTCTTATTTTTCTGCAAAGATGTAACAACTGTTTTTCAGAAGCAAGATAACTGTGGAGTTTAATACACTTTTTTTATGTGTAAAATGAAAGTGTTAAGTTCTGTTAAATCGTCCTTTGCATGGCTGGGGAAGACTTGTGGATTTCAATTTATCTCCTAGTTTGGTTTCTGCCTCTGACACTGAAGTCAACAGAGCCTCACATCTGTCAGCTGGACACTAATCCTAATGATGCATATATTTCTTACTTTCAAATATTTCCAAATATCTACATTAAATGAGTATTACCATTCTAGTTTTTTGGATGTCAAGCGAACACTTTGGTTGTATACCTTCCTTGTGCTTTGAAGTTCTGTTCTGCCTCAAGAGTGTAAAGTTAGTGTGGAGAGAAGTATTCCTTCCTATTCATTAATTTGATATTGGAAATGTCCTTGAGGAACTCAATGGCATCACTTATTATCATGATCTGAAGAAGCAGTTTGGCTTTCTTGTCTTGCACTGGAAATCTGCTTCTATTGCTTAACGCTATATTCTGTAGGACAAAACTCTCAACTGCCTCCATTTTAAATCCTCAATGTTACATGAAATATTCACAGACTCGAAGTGCTTAGTGCCTTTGTTTAGAGAGTAGAATTCCTGTCTTGGACTCTCTTTTCCAAACAGGAAGTAAATGAGGGATTTTAAAATAGTGATACCTTTCAAGTTGTTATCTTAACCACTAGATATTGGGTAAAAACAACACTAGGAAGTTATTTTCTGCTGTTCTTGTGTTAAATGGATAACCTCTCTTTAAGGACCTTCTTCACACATGAGAAGCAAGCCCAGGTAGATAGAGCTTTCTGTGTTTCTCAGATGACCCAGGCCTTTAGTACTTGAAGACTAGCTTAGATAGTTCTCCATTCAGATTGATGGCTTCTGTAAGTTTTTGGTATATTGTTTGGAGAAACCTGAACATCTCTTTCAGGGCTGCAGACACTATTAAGTGTTAGGATGTCTAGAACTGAGGTGTTCTGATACCTGAGTCATTGGTGAATTTAGTATCTACACTTTAGTCTTATGAGTAAGTAATTACAAACCATGAATTTGAAGTACATTTTGTCATTACTGCATTTCATCATGTCTAGCTGTTGTGGTAAAGACACTCAATTTGTTTCTTCCCAAGGGAATTAAGTATCCAGAAATGCTGGAAAGCCCCTTAAAGCTACTTGTGATTGTGTCATAGAATCATAGAGTCATACAACAGTTAGGGTTGGAAAGGACCTTAAGATCATCTGGTTTCAACCCCCCTGCCACATGCCACTTCCTTCTGTTTTCCCTAAACAAAAAAAAAAAAAAAAAGAATCTCTGCCTCTTTTGTGTAAGATCATGCCACTTGCTATGTTTGCAAGCTCTTCAAATTTGCATTGACTTTGAAGAACCTACTAATATAAGGCACTGTTTTCCACTGTGCATTGGTGAAAAGTCTTGATTTGTCTGCTTCAAAAGTGAGACAGAGTAGTTGTAAAAAGCCCATTCATTCCCTTGCTCATTTGCTGCTTGTTTTCTTTAACTACAGTATGCTTAAGAATATCTCCAAACAGGACATTTGGAACAGGAACAGAACCATAAATAAAGGAATAAGAACTAAATTAGTAACAGTGAATACATTAAATTAGTACAATTTGTTGCTTGTAAACACAGAACATGCTTTCAGAGTATCTTTTAGAGTAAATACAGTAACTCTCAGTCCCAAATTAGTCCAAATCCTTAAGTTAAAATGAAACTAGGAAAGCATTTCAATATTTAGCTGTAGGTGTAACAATGCCTGTTCACATCTACAATAGGAAAAGTTGAATCTGTAGTTGCCTTTACAGTGTTAATACCAGTTAGAAACTTGGCATTGTTCAGTGACTTGAAAACAAAAGTGTATGACTTCTATTTCATAGGCAGTATATAACACCATGAATCTCATGAAAGAAAAATGTAGCAAAGTTTCAGAAGAATTCTGTGTAATCAGGATGACATCATCCTGATCTGTTAGGGACTGAGAATTCTATGAGCAGGCTGACTCAACTTATTCAGCAGAGTTCCTTCTGAACTTTCACCTTCAAATAACTTCAAGTAACTTGAAATTTTTTTTCTTTGTTTTCTTGTGTGCAAATCCAGAAAGTCTGCATCACTTCCACACTGTTCTTTGAACTCTTTTCATACATTTGCCACTGAGCAATTATGCTGTAAAAACCTGTGAAGGGTGATGAGTCACCCCTTTTGAATTTCAGGCACATAGTAAAATCTTCACCTCCTGCACAGTGAGGGTGGTTATGTTCCCTGCAGGCAAAACTACTTAAAAGAAACTCACTGAGGATGAAGCTACCCCACCAGAAGTATAAGGCGAAGATAGATAGGTACCTCAGCTTACATATGATACCTCACACATTATTCTGAGATGTCAATTTACATATGAGATACCTCACGCATTATTCTGAGATGTCAGTAATAATTGAAAGTAAGGTAAGTCTCTTTCACAGATGCAACTTTATGTTCATTTTTTCCCTGTTTTCATTAAAAAAAAAAATAGCAGTGACTATATATTCTGAATATTTATATGAATTTGTATGATGAGTTTTCCATCACTTTGATGTTCTGTGGCACACATCAAAATGGAAAACATTGAAAGTAATTTTTTTCACTATATATTTTCAGAATGTTAAAATACATATTTCACCCTTTTCATGTTCAGTTATGAAACTATGCAAAAGAGCTGGTACCAGAGACATCTGTTTTTTTAGGTTTTGGCATTCTCTACTTCAGATAAAAGTGTTAATTCGGACACTTGTTAATGTTATTTTTTTTCTGATTTTATTTATAGGTTACATTATGTTTTCTATTCAACTGGATCTTCACATATTCAAGACTCATTTTAACTGACTAAATTTTTTCTGTTTGCTTTTTTTTAATAGTTTACATGACTTTCAAAAAGCCTAAAAAATTCTGAAGAATTATAACTGCACAGAATATTTTGAACGCTTAATGACACTTATGGATTTTTGAATCACAAAATATGTCACAATCAATAAATTGCATTGTATAGCTATTTTGGTTTGAATCTAAATGTCTTACAATAAAACTTCTGCATGTGAGAATTTTTATTTCCCTATAAAAGGTCATTTCAGATACAAAGCCCAGGACCAAAGGTTCTAAATCTGCTGTGATAAGTATAATTCCAGACCTACATTTAATAAATTATTTTCTTTTCCATTTAAAATATAAACAAGCAGTGTCTGGAGCATTTCAAAGGCAGTGCATCGAAGCACATTGAAATTATTTCAGAGAATGATTCATTAAAATTTATTATATTCTGAGCAAATTTCACACAAATTTGATTAATTCAAGGTTCAAAACAATCTAAATGAAAAGTTATGGCTACAACATGATCCAGTTTTAAAACATTTAAATACCAAGAACTTACTATATTTTTTCATTTTTCTTTTGGTTAATGTGAATATCATAAAACTATTCAATTTTATGATTTGCAGAAACCAAAACATCAAAACTGACACCTGAAACTCTATTTATAACAGAGAGACTAACAAACAATCTCCTGCCCTCTTAATTATCCCTAATTCTCAATATACTTTGAGTATATTGAGTCTCTGTATAGGAGTCTCTGTATAGTGGCTTCAGTTTTGGTAGCACTCGGTACTGATGATTCCACTGCATACTGAGCACTTGAAAATCTGGCCTCTTCACCTGGCTCACAACTGAGAGCTGAGTTGCTTTGAAAATCTGGCCCTTGTGGTACAAATCCTCAAAGCACATGCCTTATAATTATTCAAGAAAAATCCCCTGTTATGCTGGGACTTGAATTTTAGGACATATACCACAGAAGAATCAGAATTTGGAATCACTGAGATGAATGTTTTCATTTAATTATTTTCACGTGGCAGAATGTATTTGAACTCCTCAGTATTACAGTAGGCTCACAATTCACATATTTGGTGGTTTGGGTTTTTTTTAACACTTTTAATACACCTTTCCTTAATTAATGCAACTAAGCAAAAAAAAAAAAAAAAATCTGATTTTAAAAAAAGCCAGTATGAAGTGAAAGTAGGTGGTGCAAACATACCTAGTGCTTTCATAGAAGTGATACGAACATTGCCTTCATTATTGTACTTAAAAGTAACTCCACAGAGCAGGAAGAACCCTATCCTGTCTCATTCCTCTGAGTGTCTGCTTGTCCCATTTGGTACACCTGCAGCTGGTGCATTTCTCAGTTAGTACTTTTTCAACACATCATCTGCCAGGGAAAAAAGGGGAGGGCAGAAATAGTTCAGCAAGCAGCTGCTGGCAGAGAATGAAAGCTTTCATGCAGTGTGAATTAAGGATTATATTGTGAGGTTGGCAGCTGATACAAAGTTTGGAAGCAAGAATCTGTTATTTTAATCCGTGAATTCTGAGAGTTGTTTGTGTTAACCTAGACAGTGAATTCTAGTCACATTTAATCAGGTCAGATATTACACAGATTTAGAGAGAAAAGAAAACCTAAGCATTTTTTCCATGCTGAAAAGGAGGATCAATGTTGTTAACATTGACTTTTTAAAGACTTTTAAGAATGGAATGGAATGGAATGGAATGGAATGGAATGGAATGGAATGGCACCTCCCATTTGAAGATAGGATGAGAAAGTTGGGGCTGTTGAGCCTGGAGAAGAAAAGGCTGCGTGGCAAACCTTCCAATATCTGAAGGGAGCCTATAGGAATGCTGGGGAGGGACTCTTCATTAGGGACTATAGCGAGAGGGCGAGGAGTAACAGATTCAGACTTAAGCAGGGGAAGTTTAGATTGGATATTGGATATGGGGAAGAAATTCTTTAATGTAAGGGTGGTGAGGCACTGGAATGGGTTGCCCAGGGAAGTTGTGGATGCTCCCTCAGTGGCGGTGTTCAAGGCCAGGTTGGACATGGCCTTGGTTGGCATGGTTTAGTGGGCAATGTCCCTGCCCATGGCAGGAGTGTCGGAACTAGATGATCTTAAGGTCCTTTCCAACCCTAACTATTCTATGATTCTATGAAAGTACATGCATGGACTCAGCAAGTATAAAATTTACCTTATGTGAGAAAATCTATTGTATTGTTTCCTGCTTATATGTGATTGCTATTAAACCATTATGGAGTGAACTCAAACCATCAAGCTCATTTCTGTTTACAAGCTTCACATCATTAGACACCCAGAAGAAAATGGCAACACTTTGATCTACTCCTATCATATCACCCATACAATATATTTGTGTTGGTCTGTATAATTTGTCTATTTTTCTTTTTTTTTTTTTTTTTTTTTAACACATTATCTCTCAGCTCAAATTCTGAACATTAGAGAATAATTGAATTCAAATTAAAGTAAACCAAATTCTTAAATAATAGCACAGGCCATTTGTATCTACTCTCATAACAACAAATCCTTTTCAAGTCCCCAAAGCAAAATCAGTGCCATCTAGTATGCACAGGGGGGAGAGGAGGGGTAGAGACTAATTCAAAGTGAATTAATCTGTAGTTCATTAGCAAATGCTGATGTTGCTTTGGGAATGAGGAAATTAACAGGATTATAATTATAAGCAACAAGTGTCTTCATAAACATCTAATTGCTTGTCAGGGATGTTCAATATACTATATCAGGCCATTTGGTAGGATTGTTGAAAGCCATAAATCAAGATTTCAGCTGTGCAACAGATTGTTTTTATAATGTAACACTGTTTCTAAAGAGAGGTTCAGTCACCAAAGCAAATTCACAGGTGTCAGCAGGCTGGGTGAATTGCAATGAGAAATGAATTAAAGCAAAATTTCTTTCTTTATCTTCTTAGATTAGGCATCCTACCCTACAGCTATAGCCAAACCACTATTAGCTGGCTCCCTCAGTTAGACACTGAAGGAAGAGGCTTGAAAGAGGATCTCGTGCATAAGGCTGTCTGGTCTCTGTCAGGGTTTGTTTGTGTTGACACAAATGCAAGCAGCGATGTGAAAGAAGAAGAGAGGCAAGACCATTAGCAATAAGTCACTTTCTTTAGTCATGGCAGAGATTGGCTGCCAGGGGAATTAACTTAGATAGTGAATCCTGTGGGGGCTTGTTAGGTTATAGAGCAGACGTTCTGCAAAAACCTGGAATAACAAGCAAGCCTGGCAGGCAGAAATCATTATGATTACCAGTTGCTGCTCTAGCCAGTCTCTTCTAGCAGGATCACTTGGTGGGATACTATAAAGCTCAACAAAGGGTTTTAGGAGAGCTACGTTGCCTAGAAACTGACTGAACCTTTTTACAAGGGAAAAATTTCTACACTCAAAAGTCTTCAAAGCCTTTTCTGGTTTTAGTATGTTACATGCTGTATTTTGGATTCTGATTCCAAACAGTTTTGGGATGCTTCAGGAGAGCAGATGTTTGTAAAACTTGCTTGATACAAATTTCATGAATGTAAAATCCATTGATTCCAGGAAGCCTTACATGAAAGGCTTGAAAGAGAAACATTTCTACATGCATTTTATGCCTGTTCTAAATTTGATTTGCACTTTCTGCTCATTTTTAGTTTGTCAGTTTAAAAGCCTGCATCAATGATTCAGCCATTTGCAAGGTGACAGGAGTGGCATGCAAATACACAAATAGATTAAAGTTTCTGCAATTACATAGATCTAGATTAATGACTGCCATGTTTCTTATAAATGTGCTGTTGACAAGATTTCCAGACAAGAGTAAATTTAAAATATTCTGGTTTTAAAAACCATAGAAACATAAAGAACACATTTACATTACTTCTAAAAATTTAAATATTTAGATATTCTTTTCTGCTTTTCTTTGACTTATATCCATAGAGAATATGGAGGATAGGGACACAAAAATAGCAAGTGTGAACTGCCTTCTTCTGGCTTAGCTTCCAAATCCATTGAACCAGTTCCTGAAATATTCTCAGGCAAATTTCCCCTAGAATCTTAACACTGTTTTACCTGACTAAGGGCTAAGCAGGCACTGAGAGCTTTCTGCTTCAGTGAATTGAGTTGAAGTGGGAAGTAAAGACTGCTCAGAAGTGATGAACCCTTTCTAAATGTGAATTATGTGAGCAGATATTCAAAATGAAGCCAATACCAGTGAAGGGGCACTGCTATCTCCAGTATCCTCTGAAATAATGTATTTTAACATATGTATTCTGTTGTTTAGAGCAGCTTACCCGAGACATATAAACTTTATATACTGCGAAGTTCTATCTAATTCCCCTTTTTTCCAAGAAAATGAATTTGCAAGATCTGGTAGGACATTTAGACTATGCAGGTAAGTTACAGAGATGAAGAAAAGACTTCACCTTATTGCAACAAAAAGACACAGATGTAGTAAGATCTGCCAAGATATATTGTTAAATAACAGTAGTTCCTAAAATGTCCCCTGCTGATATAGAGCACTATGGTACCATCAAGTCAAAAATACTCTTGTTTCATTAAGGGTGAGAAGACCGACCTTGAAGTGCACCTGCTTAGGGAGGTATTTTATTTTATTGGCATTTGTAGTTAAATCACCCTAAGACTATCTGGTGACTAAAAAAAGTTCTCACTTTTTTTATAGTTTTAATATGCTTTATGTATTGTCATTATTTCCCTTTAGATTAATGATGTTTGAACCAGATACTATGGAGTTTGCAAGAGCATTCAAGTTCTTACAGATACTTTTGCCAAAATAGGCAGCTGGAGATTGATCCCAGATGTAATTCCTAAGCAATCAAAAACTGTTCTCTTCAACAAAGTTTTCTGTCGTAACTCTCTATGTTTAGGTTTGAACAGTAGGATTATTCTCTTTTTAGCTCAAAAAAAAAAATAGTTTACTTTGCAGGCATAACTGGTTTGTTCATGGCTGAGAGAAAAATACATCTGCTGCTTTGTAAATAACAGAAATGAGGTTTGTTTATAAGATTGAGAGAACTTTCAAGTTCCAACTTAACTCTCAGATTCATGACAGATTCATCTTTAGTTGACTGGAATATCAGTTTGATGAAACAAAACATTTAACTACTTTAGAACCTAATTGTGTTTTTCTTTGAGAAAAGAGAATGAATTATCTCAGTAATAATTCACTTAAATAATAAATTGCCAGAGAAGATATTTATAATTCTTTGATCTAGTACACACTTTTTGCCCTGTTTGCCTGAAAATGAAGATAACAAATTACAGTCTGTATTCCCAAATATTCAAGACATTGTGAGAACCCCAATTCAAATACATTGATTCTTTTTTCTCTAGAAATTGGGCTTTTTTTGAATTTAAGACTCTAAGATTTGTAACAATCAGAACTGAACTTTTTGTCATCAGAGTCAATCTATCTGCTTCTTTGGATCCTCAGCTCATGCCAAAACTCAACAAGCATTGGGATCTAGTTGCATGACCAGTGTTTTATAAATCATAAAGATTAGTTATTCCTTATTCCTCTCACATTGTATGACAAAGCTTGAGTAGCTTGAATAGCTGTGAACCTTTGAAGTCCTTCAGAGTCCTTCACTCTCTAATAATACTGCATTTGTGTTGAGTGTTAGCGTGATCTGGCCTCTCATAAAACTTAAGTAATTTTGATTCAATGGTATTCCTTTGACCTGCTTGTCATATAGATCTGGAAGACAATACACTCACTGGAACTTTTGATATGGTGGCAGTTTTATGAAGATGATTATCTTGTGAAAAAGGTGACATTTAACAACATGCATTGATTGACAGTCTTCACTAGGGGAAAACCAAAACTTGTCAGTAGTGATTTGCCCCATAAAATGTAACCAAAAGTAAATTTCTTATAATAAAGGTATGAATGAAAGGACATTTTATAATACAAATATGTAATCTATATTCTTTCAAATTTTATTCAATTTCTATATTCAAATATATAATAAATATCTTTTTTTTTTTTTTTTTTAGTTTCATAATTTGCCATCATTTGTCTTTACTTAAAGGTTATTTTTTCTAACCTTGCCCTTTAAAAAAAACCCAACCCAAATGTAATAGATTGAGAATTACAGCTTACACTGAATCAACTAATTGCAATTTGAAGACAATTATACCCACCATCTTAAAATATCCCATATTCAATCACAGGTGTTCCAACTGTGCAGAAGGTTTTACCATGTTTTTTTAAGGAACACATACTTTATTTCAATATGACTTCCAATTAATTTGTCAGCCAGCAACATTGATCAGAAAACAATAGACAAAGTCTTTTTATTCTTTTAATTGTTTCTTTATTATTTTGAAGTCCATCCATGACATCTATTTTCCTACCAATTACTTAGTAATACAAATTTTGAAAAGAATGTATGCAAGTTGCATTGGAACACATATATTCTCTTTGCCATTAAGCTTTTGGTTTCCTGTTGAAGCAAAGCTTGTAATGCACCCCACACAGTGAACTGATCTGAATAGGCCAGTAGTTGTGCTCAGGTCAACGTGAGATTCTAACATCATGATTTTTTGATTCATTAACTGTCCAGCAAGATGCTTTTCAGCAGTGTTGAACACAAAGAACCATTATAGGCAAGTAAAGTTTCCAACAATAACAGACTCCTTGCTGTCTGAACAGGACTGAAAAACTCAATGAAAGTTGACTATTTTCAAGTTTTAAAGGGTTTTATTTTGTGTGGTGGAGGATAGGTGAGCAATAATTCTCCGAGAACTCAATCTTTTTTTATTTTTCAGCATGGAATCTAGAGAAATGACTACAGCTCTGGTCTCTCTGATTTTCTTCTGCATGCAGACACTTATCCACTCAAGTCTAAGAAAACACATTCTCTTCAATTACTTTTTAGCTGGCTATTTTTTATTTGTCTTTTTCCAGTGCAAAGAGCCATTTTCAGTTGATGTTTCTTAGTGTGCCCATCTCATAACAGCTTAATCACGCTTTTCATTCTTGAGATATTTTAAGTGGGCTTTCTGGTCTGTTTGAATAGTTGGTGGCTATTGATCAAGTACATATTTCATTTCTTGTTCTTTATTTATTCTTCTGATCTGAGGAACACAGAGATTTTTCTTCATTAAATTCAGTATGTCCCTCCTCCTCATCTTTGTAATTCTGCAGGAAATGTTACCATTACATTCTTACTGAGGTCTTTTATTTTTCCAGACCTTACCAGCTCTTTATCATTCTTTCACTCTGCTGAGCTGTTTCTGCACTGTATGATGTACTTGCATTCATCTGACAGATTCTAATATAGGATATTATTTCAAATTGTATACATTCTTGACCAATCTTGTTAGTTTCTCTTGGTTTGCATGGTTTTATGTATGTGTATATATATACAAATATGTATATACGTACATGTGAAATTAAGTACATGGGGTAAATCTGCCATTTCACTGTTCACAAAACATAACGACTGTTTTCAGAAATGTAGAAGACATACAGTCAAGTGCTTCTTTTAAAGCATGATTGTTTTCTAAGAAATAAATGTACCTATCTCAAGCTCATATCTTGACCAAGAAGAATGTGTTTTACTTCGGTCCCACTTTCTTCATTTGTTTCCCTAGAGACCATTGCCTCTTTACTTACACTCCAAGATTCCAAATTATAGATTCTTAGCAAATATTTTATGAAGAACACAGACAGACATAAAAGTCATAGAATCACAGAATCATAGAATAGTTAGGGTTGGAAAGGACCTTAAGTCCTTAAGTACCTAGTTCCAACCCCCATGCCATGGGCAGCGACACCTCCCACTAAACCATATCACCCAAGGCTATGTCCAACCTGGTCTTGAACACCACCAGGGATGGAGCATTCACAACTTCGCTGGGCAATCTATTCCAGTTAAAATAGCCCTATAGTATGCTAAGCTAGAGAGAAGCAAAAAAACCTGCATTCCAAAATCTGAGTTTACACACACAGAGATACTAAATATGATGTTATCTTCACTAATATTCATGGGCTTGTCACATCAGCAGAAGATTGATCTAAGAATTCCTTAAACTAGTTTGACTCTAATGTGTTATTAAATAGAAAACTAAAATCTAAGCATGCAAAAAATTTCATTACTCATGCGTGAGATGAATGAAAAAGATAAAAGGTATCTACTAAAATTCAGCAAAAGGAAAGCAAGATTTCACTAAATTTTTTAAAAGGAATTTTTTGCATTGTTATTAAAGCTTAGGCCCAACCTACATGTCAAAAATTCACCTCAGGACAGAATGGAAGCTTTGTTCTTTGTTTGGTTGCCTAACTACTGTAATTCATGTGTGTCCCACTTATAGATGGCTACTTCTTGAGTTTAAGATGCTTCCATGTAATCCACTATTTTTATGATACAGTAAATTCTCCAGCAGCTGCTGAGACTCCTAGCTGTGTTGTATCAACTACTTCAATATCTAATAAATGAGACTGAAATTTTTTTTGTATATTGGTTTAAAATATTCGCCTTCTGCGGATTAATACAGGGGCAAGTTGAACCCACATTCTAGGCACTATGACTCAAGAAGTTCAGAAGAAAAGAGTATCAAGTAAGTAGCAAAGACAAAATACTTATCTGGGTCAGTAAACTTTTGATTTCTAATCCAGAATGACACACATTTCCTCAATTAAAGCTTTTTGCTTAAAGACAAGATATTGTACTTTGCATACTGGGCTGTTGCTAGGATCCCAGAATAAACCAAATGCAACCATCATTCATAAAAGTCATATAAAAGAGTTTCTATTAGCACTTAGCACAAGATGAATTGAGGATAATCAACTAGTCTCAGCCCACATAAAACAGAAGAAAAAATGCAAGAAAAGTCACTTTTCACTTTAGTGTTATTGACAAATAATAAGCATTCTTTCCTACTGTGAATAATAGAGTAGAAAAATAATTGTGGTTTTAACTCAAATATGTACAGTCTATAACAGCTTTCAAACTAAAAATTAATACTTCTTGAAACTATTTTTATTTTTTAGAAGTATCTTTTCTTGAAAATTCTAGCTATTCAGCTCCCTGAAGCTGCCTCTATTTTGTTATATATTGACAGTGTTTCTGACATCAGCAAGGAAAAGAGTTTTTATAGGAAAGATTATGAGTTCTTAGTAATGTTGTCCTGTTTTTTAAAAAAATATTTCAGTAAACCAGCAATTTTTAATGGCTAAAGCCACGATAGAATGTCTAAGGAACAAAAAGTGCAATTTTCTGGGTGCTCCTTTTCTTGTATTTTTGTCTCTATTCTAATTAATAACGCAGTAGATGTAAAAAATTGAATTTGACTGCTCACCTATCTTCTCTTCTTTTGTAGATTCTGTGGTTGTTATTTTGTGCATAAAATTAAAGTAACTTTTGGTAGAAACAAAATATATTATTCCTCACAAATTTTCAAGCATTGTTATGCCTATTTTACAGATAGGGAATCAAACTCCAGGAATATATAGACTGCAGACATTACAGAATCACTGAACGGTGGCACTTGGAAGGGACTTTAAAGATTATCTAGTTCTAACCCACCTGCCATGGAAGGGATACCTTTCAGTAGACCAGGCTGCTCCAAGCTTCATCAGTGGCCTTAAACACTTCCAGAAATAGGGCAGCCACAACTTCCCTGTGTAACCTGTGCCTCACCACTCTCGTAGAAACAAATTTCTTTCCCATGTCTAATATAAATTGTAGCTTCTTCTTTTTTAAAACTATACCCTCTTGTTTTATCACTACATGCCCTTATAAAAAGTCCCTCTTCAGATTTCTTGTAGGTCTCTTTAGGCATTTGAAAGCTGTTAGAAGGCCTCCTCTGAGCCTTCTCTTCTCCAGGCTGAACAAGCTTAGCTCTCTTAGCTGGTCTTTATAGGAGAGGTGCTACAGCTCTGTGATTATCATTGTGGCCCTATCCTAGACACACTTAAGCAGGTCCACTTGTGTTGACAGCCCCAGAGCTGAAAGCAGTACTTCAGGTGGCATTTCACAAGAGCAGAGTAGAGAGGGAGAATCACCTCCCTAGACCTACTGGCCACACAGTTTTTGTCACAGACTTGTGTTGGCTTCCTGGGCTGCAAGCACACACTGCTGGCTCATATTGAGCTTCTCATCAACAAACACCTCCAAGTCCTTCTTCTTAGGGCTGCTCTCAATTCATTCTCCACCCAGCCTGTAGCTGTGCTTGGGGTTGCTCAACCCAGGTGCAGAACCTTGCACTTGGCCTTGTTCACCTTCATGATATTTGTGCTGGCCCATCTCTGGGAACATACTACGGTCTCTCTAGATGGCATCCATTCACTCCTGCATGTCAACTGCCCCGCACAGCTTGGTTTCATCAGCAAACTTGCTGACAGCATACTCAAGCTCACTTCCATGTCATACTCAAGCTGGCATGTCACTGACAAGTGTCCATGTCACTGACAAAGATGTTGAACAGCACCAGTCCCAGTACCAACCCCAGAGGAATGCACTTGTCAGTGATCTCCACTTGGACATCACGCCCTTGACCGCAACTCTGAGTGCAACAATACAGCCAATTTCTTCTCCACAGAGTGGTCCATCCATCAAACCCAGTCCTCTCCAATTAGAGACAAGGAAGTGTTGTAGTTTAAACCCAGCCAGTAAATCATAACAGGCAGCTTTGCTCACATCCCCCCACTACTTCCCTCCTCCAGGCAGGAAGGGCAGGAGAATTGAAAGAATTTAAACTTCGTGGGCTGAGATAAGAACAGTCCAATAACTAAAGTATAATATACAACTATAACTACTACTACTACTGAGGGAGATAACAAGGGGAAAGTATATGAAACTAAAATGGGAAACGAAAAAAAGCCATAAACCCAAGTGATGCACAATAAAATTTCTCACTACCCAGCCCTACCTGAGCAGTGATCTGTCCTTTCTGGGTAACTCTTCCAGTTTATATCCTGAGCATGTCTATAGAGGACCTCGTCCCCTCAGTCTTGCTGGTCAGGAGGCTAGTTTGGGTCAGGTGTCCTGTCTCTGCTTCCTTCTTGCTTCTTGTGCCCCTCCTCACTGGCAGAACATGAGAGACTGAAAAGATCAGGGTAAATGCTACTGGGCAACAGCTAAAACATCAGAGCATTTTCAGCACTGTCCTTAGACTAAAGCCAGAACACAGCACTGCACCAGCTACTAGGAAGGAGAAAAATAACTGTTACAGCTGAAACCAGGACGGATGCCTTGTGGGATGCATCAAATGCCTTACAGAAGTCCAGGTAGATAATGTCAGTTGCTTTTCCCTTATCTACCACAACACCATGGCCCCATCATAGAAGGCTACCAAACTGGTCAGGCACAATTTGCTCTTGGTGAAGCTGTATTGGCTGTCACAGATCATCCCCTTACAGTCTGTAGCATAGTTTACAAGGTGATCTGCTTCAGGATCTGCTGGGCACGGAGGTGAGACTGACTTGCCTATAGCTCCTTCAGTCTTCCTTGTTGCTGTTTTTGAAAAATTAGCACAATAAGATGGTCAAGTGTCAGCTGCTATGCAGCTTCTTGTCCTGTCAATCCATCTCAGTCACTGTTTCAGTAAAATGTAATGATATTCAATTTGGACAAGAATAAATTGAATTTTATTTAAGTGGGAAACAAGTAAGCTGTTTGTCTACTGAGGGATAGTAGAACAGAGCAGAACAGATTCTAAGCAGATAAAAAGGGAAAATATTTCCTCAGTTTGAAGAATCTTTTGCCTTTTCTGCTACTGGTGCTCTTCTTGGTGGAGGTTACTCTTCATTATCCAACTATAGGGAGTTTTTAAGGTTAAATACTCTGGTCACATTTCTATTTACATGATAAAAGAATAAGATGTATTCTGTTTTGCTCTAACTACAGTATGAAACCAAAAAAATTCCTTATTAACAAAATGGATACCATGATGATGATGGTATTTTCTGTCAAAAAGAAGTGTCTTTGTTAGTTTGATTATGTTTCTGCCCTCTAATTCATGTCAGAAATCCTGAAAATGCGAAGTAAATTCAGATGTTGTTCGGACTTGTGCTTTTTCATGTCCTTTTCCATGTCTTTTTATTTTGGTTTTTGTTTGTTTTTTTTTTCCCTGAAACTGACCTCGGCATCTGCTACTCTCGGTGACTTGTTTTTTTGTTGTTTTGTAACTATTTGTTTTGGTTTTGTCACCAAAATCTGAAGAGTATTCAAATAGCCTTGTGGTGCTACATTTCAGAAAGATTAGGATGCTCCCAATATCAATGAATAACAAATAAATATATTCATATGAGTTAAGTCAGAATTAGAAATTATTTTTACACAAATATATGTAATTATCATAAGTGAGGCATTCTTATTCTCAACACTTGTCTGTTTTAAAAGCATTTATTATTATTAATATAATAATAACATATTTTAGTATTATTTATTTAAAAGCTGGTTTTACTGCTGTCCCACTCTTCCAAGAAATACTTCTGCCACCTTTCTTCATAATTCCCAGATATTTAGAGGAATATAATTAACAAGAACTTCTATACAGGAACCTTTCTAACTTTTCTTATATCTGCCTATCTGAACATCTGAATGAACGATTCAGCTATTCATAAAAAAACTTTAAATGACACTATTATACTATTTCTTCCTTGTCCTATCACGCGTGACTTTTAGATGCCTGCGTCTTTGATGCCAGGAGGATATCTTTGGAGTAGCAATTTTTTCTGTTACATAGGCTGGCTAACTCAGCGTCTTATATTTATTGTTCACTATATAAACACTGTAAGCAAGTTTGTATTGAAGAAGACGCTCCAGTGTACAAAGGCGGTTAGAAGACATCTGTAAAGACAGGTTGCATTTTTTAATAGAACAGGTGATAGAATTAGAAAAAGCAGCCAAACTTTTAGGTAAATTGCCTTTTTTCTACGTCTGACAAAGTAACAATAAATTTCAAGGTAAAACCAGAATATGATACTTTCACTTTGTGTAAAATAGATGACTTTGTGTATTTCTGATGATGCTTTTCCAATTCTATTTGTACCTATCCTGCATACTGCTGTTTGTCTGTTTCTTTCACAGATTTCTGAAATATCCACAGTAGTGCTTGGAGAACTACTCATCTGTCTTTGAAGGATATTTAATGTTCACGTAACTATTGATGATTTTATGTTTCATTTAATTCATATTCACCCTCATGTGAAGTGGTTTCTGCAAAGTTCAACACAGAATACTCTGTGGGATTAAAAATACTGTGGTTTATCAATTTCTCCCCTGGCATACCTAACATTATAATTTGTCGTGGTTTAGGCCGTAAATCAGCCACGCAGTTTGCTAGATGGAGAACTGAAAGAATGCAACTCCCACAGGTTGAGATAAGAACAGTTTAGTAACTAAGGTATAACACAAACCACT